>QAOA01004158.1:498561-591956 GCA_003255065.1 Cercis canadensis
TTTTTTTTTTTTTTTTTTTTTATCTACTCCTACAAAATACGGATATGCAATTAGTTAAAAGATAAAATTAAATAAGAAATTTCCAGAAGTGATACTTTTATTTTTATTTTTATTTTTATTTTTAATTGAGCCTGTCTCTCTTCCTCGTTCCCCCGTTCTCCGTTTCCCTCTGCACGCTCTCAAGTCTCACCCACAAGCCACCGTCGAAGAACGGCAGCACACCACCGAGAGAAGAGAAGAACTCCACGTCTCCACCACCGGCAGCCACCGAGAATAATTGTATTTCAAGTTTCAACGGTAATACTAATCACGTTTCTGCCACTGTGCTTCTAGTAGACTAGTATAAAATTGAAATAGACTTACTTTTCAATTACACCTTATCATGTATCCTTTTGTGATTGTATTTGTGCCATTGTGCAATTGGTAAAATTTTTGTCATTGTGCAGGATGAATTGACGGATATTGAGAAGCAGAGAGTGATTGTCTTTGTGGCATTGTGCAATTGCACTCTCGGTCAGAGGAGGAGGACCAGAAAGGGAAAAAAAATTATTGGTAAGTTTTATGCTTTTGTAGTTTGTATGATTGTTAAGCTAAAAATTCATTTACGTGTTTCTGTGACTCAAATTGAACATAATGATTGATTCACAATTTGATGTACCCAAACAGCATATAGAAACTGAAATGTACCTTGAAGAGTTTTTATATTTATGACTGGTTTTATTATACATTCTGTCTTGCATAGAAATGTAGAATGAGATTCAGATGTTGGGCCTTAAATGTACCTTAGTGTTTTAGAATGGTTGATTTGTATGTTTATATTATTTGTATGTGTACTTGTCACTTTGGGGGTAATGGGGCCTGAAATGGTTAGGGAGAGAAAAAAACAAGATAAGGGAATGATTTGAGATGGTGAAAACTACTGATGCATTTTAATGGTTTATTTCATTTTCTAGGTTGAAGGATGTTTAAGAAAGTGTTAATTAAATCAATTTCATATGGTATGCATGTGTTGCATAACTGTTTTAAATTCCTTTGTTGTCTTTTAACCTTTAGTGTTGCCCACCCACCCCTCAAAAAGAAAAATCCTGGCTTCAACCCTGTCTATCACACTCCCTCAAGTTCACTTTTTTTGTTTATACAAAGCAAGCCAAAAACTTTACGGACTCCATCCTTCGAATCTCGGGTCAGGTGAATGATTCAACCCATTAAAATCCTTGTGCGGTTGTGAAAACAGGGTATCAAAGGTTCGGTTTTTTTTTTTTTTTTGCCTTTTCCATCAAATTTGTATGGTTGATATCCCAATTTTGTTTCTGAGGTCTATCTTTAGTAAAGCAAAGTTATGGGTCCTTTTCATTAGACTTAAAAAAATTGTGTGTAATATCCTCCAATTTGGAATTTAAAATTGGTTATTACGATTTCTGAAATTAATAATTCCATAGTTCAATAAATGTTACTTTGCATACTTGCTGCAGAATAGCACAAGATAGAAAGGAAGGAAGATGGTGTTTGGACAAGTAGTGATTGGGCCTCCTGGATCTGGTAAAACAACTTACTGCAATGGCATGTCTCAGTTCCTCCAACTTATTGGGAGGTAATGGAGGCTCTTTTGTTCATGCTATTAAGGAAAATGAAAATTCATTACTTCTATGATTTTGGATATGTTGGCTTGTTTTGTTTCTCAGGAAACATAGGAAATTTAACTATATTGCTTATTTCACTTGACAGTCAAAATATATGTGACTTAATACTTTCTGGCCCATGCTTACATTCTTTCATTCTCTCTCTACTTGTGTTCTCAGCACATGAAATAGGATTAGTTGTAACATTAGTTGGATGGAAATTTAGATTTTCTGCTAATTTGGTTATTGTAATCCAGTGATGATATATTTTTGTACTGCAGGAAGGTTGCTGTTATCAATTTGGATCCTGCGAATGATTCATTGCCGTATCCTTCTCTTTATCTCTTTTGTAGACTTTGTTGTTCTCCAAAGTCTCACTTATAGATGCATATGTCAATACATATGGTTTCCCTTACATATATTATAGCTATGAGTGTGCTGTCAACATTGAGGAACTTGTGAAACTAAGTGATGTGATGGTGGAACATTCTCTTGGTCCAAATGGGGGTGAGCTTATTATTTTTATGGATTAAACTTTATAATTTACTTTTTAGCACTGAAATTGTTCTAGTAATGCATGATCAATAGTACTGTCTGATGAATAATTATTAGTATCTACAGGTGCATTTTTATAATCATGAACGGCATGGGCTTATAGTTTTCTACCTTGTGCTTTGGGAAGCGTATATGAAGAGAAATCTAATAAATGACTTTATATTAAACCAATGGTTCTCACAAAAGATACCATGAAAGTTATTCTTGGTTACCGAGTGTGCACTTTCTAAAGTTTCCTTTGGCTTTTAAAAGCAGGTCTTGTTTATTGTATGGATTATCTGGAGAAAAATATTGACTGGTTGCAAGATAAATTGAAGCCTCTTCTGAAAGGTTGGTACATTATGCCTTAGTTACTAGATCTATCGCTTTAAACTTTCTAACGTTTTTATCTTAAAGAGACTATGCATTTTTCTCTTTGCTCAGCCAACATATTCTAGTAGCTGACAATAGTGTTAATGTTTCAGATCACTATCTGCTCTTTGATTTTCCTGGCCAAGTGGAATTATTTTTCCTTCATTCTAATGCCAAGAAGGTCATCATGAAGCTAATTAAAAAATTGAATCTACAGGTACGAATATATTTTCTACTTTTTGGTGGTATCGAAGTGTTTATATGATTATAAGAACTTATTAGCTTGTTTATTTTATGCAGTTGACTGCCGTGCATTTAGTTGATGCGCATCTTTGTAGTGATCCTGGGAAGTATATTAGTGCATTGCTTCTATCCTTATCTACAATGCTACATCTAGAACTCCCCCACATCAATGTCTTGTCAAAAATTGATTTAATTGAGGGCTATGGAAAGCTAGGTGCTGTAATTACTTACTTTTGGATATTAGAGGTGAAATGTACATTATTTTTTAAGCTGGTTAAAGATGACAGATGTGCATGCTAATTTTTTTATTTTTTTAATGGTTGCAGCCTTTAACCTTGATTTCTATACGGATGTACAAGACTTGTCATATTTACAGCATCATCTTGATCAGGACCCTCGCTCTGCTAAGTACAGGTGTGATGTCTAAAGAACTTTCTATGCTAAATTGTGTGAAGAGTCTTTTACTTGCTAATCATCCTTCTGATTTTCATAGTAAAATGTTTTTGGGAAATTCGTTAATTTTTTTTCCTAGTTAAGATCTAGATTCCACAGTGTCTCCTGTTACTGTCTACCTTGGGCGTTCTGTCTTGCTGATTGCTTCTTCCCTCCCACTCCAACACCCCCCCTTCCCCCCACCCAAAACAATTGATTCTAATATCCAAACTGTATACTGGATAACTATACTAGTCTGCTTGGTGGAGTGATGCTAAGGTATGAATTGGAAAATTGTACTAGATGACCACACTTTTAAAGTTGGATCTAATGATGATTTCAATGTGGGGTGCTGCCTCAAGAGTGTTAGCGCAAAATTAAAATGTTCTTTGAAAGAAAAAATAGAAAATGAAATATACCATAAAGATCTGGTCATTAGTTGATTGCTTCATTTACAATGTCACAATGGGCTTAGGATCTAAATTATCCTCATGAGATGTGTGCCTGTGTTAAATCCTTGGTTGTTTTTAGCTTCTACATTTGTAATTTTGATTGTAAACCAAGAAATGTAGCCTACAAATTGAAGTGGACCAGAGGTGGTGGAAATGTTGACAAAGATGAGTTTTTAATTGGTTGGGTGGAAGTTTATTTTTGTTAGTTTGCATCATGATTATGAATTTTCTCCAACAGCTTTTGTTAAGAAGAGACTGCCATTTTGGGTACTCTGTTCAACGTTTCCTGTTTGTTTAATGTTTCTGTAAGTTATCTGCAATAAGCAGACTCATTAATGTTTATTATGTGGCATTTTATGCTTTTATCTCCCACCTCCTTTTAAGGATTCAGGTTAATTATGTTCTTATGTCTTGTTTTACAGCCACAAATAGCCCTTTGATTTTATTGATGTTAATTTTCTTTGCAGAAAGCTCACGAAGGAATTGTGTGAAGTTATAGAAAACTTCGGTCTTGTAAATTTTACAACCTTAGATATTCAGGTACACCAACTCTGTCTCTAGGTCTTCGATGAGTTCCTTTCAAATATTCAGAATTTTGTTATTAGTCAGAATCTCCTTTTCAGGACAAAGAGAGTGTAGGAAATTTAGTGAAGCTGATAGACAAAAGCAATGGCTACATATTTGCTGGCATAGAAGCGAGTGCAGTTGAATTCAGCAAGATTGCTGTTGGTCCCGTTGATTGGGATTATTATAGATATCCTTTTCCTCTCTGGAAGCATTATATGTATTGATGCAACTGTGGCACTTTGTAATGGCATTTTTCTCTCTGGAAGCAATATTCTTTCCTATGCTTTATTGTATTAAGGTATATTGAAGATGTGATTAAAAATAGCTAACTTGTTACTGAAGTTCATGCTTTTGTTAAGGGACAAGCTTACTTATACATGAATTTGAAATAGATGAAGTTTCTCCATTACAAGTTTGATCAAACTGCAATTGGTCCCTTCTTTTATGTTTCTCATTTTGCCCATTCTCTTGGTCATCACCCATACGTCAGGTGCTAAAATTTCTTCAATCTAAAGCTTCTCATCACCAATTGTTGAATCTAGATGCATTTGACCATCCTAATGTTATAATTTTAGGCTTTGATTTAGTGTTGTGATGATTATGCATGTCTCAAATTATTGCCTATTTTCATATTTCCCAAACATAGCCATAGTTAGAATATTGAATTGTGAATTTCCCTTAACTCAGCAGTTTACAGTTGCAGCAGTGCAAGAGAAGTACATGAAGGATGATGAAGATATTGACTAGAATTATTGATGAGGAAACTGAGAAACTATTTCAGTAAGAGAATGACATCTTGGAGAGTAAGTTACTTCTTTACTTGTCTATGTACAAGTTGTTGAGATCTATGTCAATATCCTTTTTCATTTATGATATAAGGCATATTTCAGTTGAAAATTTGAATATAATGAAATAGTTTTATCTCAATTAGTGATCTTCTTCTCGGTTTATGTTATCATGTGTTTTAGAGGGACTTACTCTTACTCCCCCAAAACCAGGAGGAAAAAAAAAGGCAATTAACAATTTGAGGTATATGGTGCTTTGATAAATTGACGCTTATAGGGTTCAAGCGTTCTAAGTTTGGTTCCCTATTTTCCAACATTTTACTTAGAAAATCCAACTTCTTTTATCTAATGGTGAAAAACAAAATTAGCAATAGGAGCATTTGTTAATAACACTCCATTATATCGCACAAAGCTTTCATAATACTTAAGGGCAATAAACAACCTATGTGGAAGAAAAAAAAAAAAGAAAAAATTCAGTGTGGTCAAATTAAGATTTACGAATGTAAAGAATAAAGGATTAATTAGTGAAATTGAAGTGTTGTTGAATCTTTGGTATATGACCAATAAAGGATTAATGAAGTAATCTAAGTGTTTTTTATTTTTATTTTTTGTATAAAAATAAATAACACATTTCTCAAATGATAGATCTGGGGTTTGTTTGTATTAACAATAATAATAAAAGATAAACAGAAGGAATTGTAGTTGGGGATATGAAAGAGAAATTAAGAATTAGTGAATCAAATGCTCTGAGCTAAGTAATTAAAAGAATAAGTAAATTATGAATAAAATAAACAAAATTAAATGAAGAAAAAAAATGTGGTAGCAAAATATTTTTTGTTTACTGCAAAATAGTTACGAAATATGTGAATAATATGCTCAAACAATATTGGCAGAAAAACGGAGGAAAGATTATTGATAACAAGAAAAAAAAAAAAAAAAAACAATTCTNAAAAAAAAAAAATCAATTCTACATTATATCCAGACTTATACAAAAATGTATTCATATAAATCACTGTATTTCTACAAATGTATCCAATGTAGCACATATACTAGCTCAATATGAGAGTCTCTCCCACATGAATCTGTATTTCGTGAGGATGCACTAGTTTTCATGCTCAAAGAAATTGTACTTTCACAAATAAAAAAAACTCTTGCAAATGTAGTATAATGATCCAATTACTCCATATCTCACATCTTTCGGAATCTGGTGTCAGCGCAGTACATGGCATAAAAGCAATAAACAAATACCACATGGAAAAGTTGTGCATTATTAAAAAGATGACCACGAGCATCAATAAATGTGAAGAAGAAGTTCTTGGTGGTCTTAAACTTCTAGAGAGCAATATCACCTCTTTCACACGCAGCGTTAAGCTTTTCAAGCACCTTGACTTAGGCATAGTTGAAAATACTTAAATTTTGGAGTATCAAATATTATTTTAATCTTTAATTTATTTTAATATTTGAATAATTATTTTATTCATTAAATTAATCTTACGTAAGTATCAAAAGCAACTATTAAAAGACTAAATTGATATGTGAAATAATTATTTAAAAATTAAAGTAATATAAAAAAATTAATTAATATTTAAAAAATAATTCAAGAATGAATGCCTTAATTTTGCAGGTTGACTTGGAACCTGAACCCTATCTCATAATAATAATGCCAATCCAAACACATAAACAAATGGAAGATGAAATCTTGAGGATATTTTTATCATTATTTAAGAATATTCTTCTGTACAGCGCATTCATTTATAAATATGGCTATATATTACTATGAACTTAAAGTTGTATCTCATGACTCATCATTCCTCAAAATATAAACAAATGGTAAATCAAATGTCGTGCATCATTTTTTTAAGGCTTAAATGGTTCATGTTTCTTCTCCCAAACAGCAAGCAGTGAATATAAAAGCTTAAACACATATCACTATCACTATATCACCTTTACAGAAACCAACCATGGTGGTGGCCGCTGAGCAACAACTCCAACCCATGAAACCACACATTGTTGTTCTTGCGTGCCCCGGCATGGGTCACGTGATCCCCTTCTTCGAGCTCGCAAAGCGCCTCGTCATCCACCATGCATGTCATGTGACCTTCCTCAACATTCCCACCGAAGCCTCCCCAGCCCAAACCCAGCTCCTCCACCACTCACCCAACCTCCCTCCCGGCCTCCACGTCATTGATCTCCCCGTCGTGGACCTCTCCGCCTTCGTCCACGGCGAGCCTTCGGTGTTGACCCGCCTCTGCCTCAACGTTCAGCAAACCTTACTCTCCCTAAAATCCACACTCTCACAACTCCAAAACAAGCCCCACGCGCTTGTCATTGACTTGTTCTGCACGCAAGCTTTCGAGGTTTGCAATGAGCTTTCAATTCCTGTCTACACATTCTTCACCGCTTCCACTCTCTTCCTTGCCTACTCCTTCTTTCTTCTACAACTTGACCGTGATGCCACCGGCGAGTTTCTTGACCTTCCGGATCCGGTTCGGGTTCCGGGTTGTTCCCTGATCCGAACCGAGGACCTGATAACGCAGGCGACGGATCGGAAGAGTGATGAATATAAATGGTTTTTCTATCACCTGAGCCGGGTATCTATGGCGGCTGGGATTTTCTTGAACACGTGGGAGAATCTCGAACCGGTCTCGGTTCGAGCTTTAAGAGAGCATCCATTCTACCAGAAGATTTTGACGCCACCGGTTTACCCGATTGGACCTGTGATTAAAGAAACCGAACCGTTGACGTCAACCGGGGTCGAGTGTCTAGCTTGGCTTGATAAACAACCCTTGGATTCGGTTGTCTTCGTGGCACTCGGTAGCGCGGGAACTTTGAGTGCGGAGCAGCTCACGGAGTTAGCATGGGGACTCGAGCTGAGTCAGCAGCGGTTCATATGGGTTGTGCGCACGCCTTCCGATGTAAATACACGCGCTACTTTCTTCAACGTAGGTGGTGACATTAACGACCCCAACTCATATTTGCCTCAAGGGTTTTTACAGAGGACTCGAGAGGTGGGGTTTGTGGTGCCGTCGTGGGCCCCGCAAATGGCGATTCTCCGACATCCATCGACGGCGGCGTTTTTGTCTCATTGCGGGTGGAACTCGTCGCTGGAGAGCTTGGCTCACGGAATGCCAATGATAGCGTGGCCATTTTATGCCGATCAATTGCAGAATGCTACAATGCTAGCGGAGGAAATCGGCGTGGCTGTTAAACCGGCGATGGAAGTGGGGAGGAGAGTGGTTGGGAGGGAGGAGATAGAGAAGGTGGTGAGGGTAATTTTGGAAGGGGAAGAAGGGAAGGCCATGAGGCTTAGAGCAAGAGACTTGAAAGCAAGTGCGTCCAAAGCGTTGAACTTTGGTGGGTCCTCTTATTCCTCCCTTGCTCACGTGCTTGAACAGTGGAAGCCCAAGTTGGAAACTTAAGCTAAGGGTGTGTTTGGTTTAAGAACATGTCTTGTTTTTATTTGTTAAAATATGTTGTTTCTTTGTTTTCATTTTTAGAAAATAAAATAAACGGGAATTTTATGATCTTACATGAGTATGTTATACTACACTGACATGACAAGCATACATAATTTTTATATTTTATTAGATATAAAATATAATTTATTTAATTTTTTAAACAAACTTAAAAACAGTTAACTTGTACACATGTCATTTATTTATTAGTTATTCTTATGTAGTATGACATACTACATAAATATTAAAAGTATCTAAAATAAAATATGTTTGATTTTTTTTTAATATAAATTGTTATCCATTTCCATTTTCAGATGATATTGACTAAAATTTCTCTATATTTCATATAATTTTTTTCACAATTCACATTCACTAGTGACTAATCTCCAGATTACAATTGATAAATAATAATAAACAGCATCGTTGCACTTTTTGTTACAGGATAAGAGTAAGACTTGAATAATTAACTTTCTACAAACTACTCAAACAGTATTCCCGTATATATGTAGATAGACACATTACCAGTCTAGCCCTGCAAATAAGAAACAGAAAATTGTAAAGGGAAATAATTAAACAAATCTGAAAAAAGAAACTATTTGTTTATAGTGAAAATTATGTATAATAACGATATTAATTTCCTTCTGATAATTTGAAGAACCCAAATTTCAATCCTATTTAGAATGAGTATGATGAGGAATTGAGAGAGGGATGAACTACCTTATTGAACAACACGAAATGATGATTATCCAAAATTTATGGTTGATTAATTTCGATTCAAATATTCTTTTTGTNAAAAAAAAAAAAAAAAAGATGATGGTTATTTATTAAGCAAACATCATACACTTAAATATGACAAAATGACTTAAAAAATATAGTTTTGCAAAGTTTTTACGCAAATAAAGTAATTTGGGAACTTTTTATTGATTTGGGACAATTTTAATTAAATTATTGATAGGCATACAGAATAAGAGATCACACTACTTTAAAGTAGCGTGACTCATATTTTCTACATCCCCTGAATAAAATAATAAAAAATACATCATTTATGTAAAAAATTTGTACAATATTCTGTTTTGGTAAATAGTTTTTCAAACTGTATTTTCTTAGTCAATTTTCCCTTAAATCTTTCTTCTTTTCCTTGAAAAATGAAAATGTAGATGACTGACATAGTTTTAAGGAAAAGAGACGTACATTCATGCAATCAAATATGCAATCCAACTTGAAACTCCAACTGTCTTCAGGTAATTGTGTTTCTAAGCAGAATTTGTGGCAGTCTTCTTTACTTTTCATTCTCTGTCGATTTATGTTATGCTTTGAAAGCTCGTTGTACGAGGATGGTGAAGGAAGAAATGAAGTAAAAGGTTTAGAGGGAGAGAAAGTTGTATTGCGAGCTTCAGGAACACTTGACAAAACTAAAATAGACACAATGGAAAATGAAGTTAAGGCTTGTCTGAAACTCTTTCCAGCCATTGCTCCTAAATTTCTGGTTTTTTCTCTGTCTTTTTCTAACTTTACTGTTTTTATAGAGTGGAAATGTTTTAAGAGCTAAAACTACCATGACAATATATGGGTGTTCTACTTTACCATGTATCAAAAGGTAGTTTCTTCTCTCACAAGTTAAGTAACATGAATTAAAATTCTCAATGACTTTTGTGGTTTCGAAAAGTAAACATTATGTAGCAGCTTAAGGGACAAGAAATTAAATAAAAATATGGGAGAAAAAGAAAGTGAATTTTGGGTGAAATTTTTTTATCAACATAGCGTATATAAAAAAGGTCAAATATAAATGCAAGACATGATCGAGCTAGTTACATAATTGAGCATTGGGTACTTTATTATGAAAGTCTTGTATTCAAATCTCATTAAACTTAGCGTGGTGATATTATAAGAGGGGATAGGTTTTCCCTCTTGTTTAGCCTCTAATAGAAAAAAAATAAAATAAAATCATTTCTAATCTTCTACTAATAGGTTTAACTTTTCAATGATCAATTCTTGATGTCAAAAGTTTTTTAGCCAAGCGGTAGGTGAAAAGGATGGTTAAAAAATAATATGAAAATGGCAAAGGAAAAGTCTTACTATTTCCAATTTTTAGTATGAATGAATTCAGTTTTAAATTTTTATAACCCAAATTACTAAGGATGAAAAGAAAAAGATTAAGGCAAGCATGAAACATGGTAGTTGGATTCAATTCAATTAAAAGGATTAAAAAGGCTATGATACTAAAGAGATTATAGCAAAGAAAATAAATAGAAACTAAAGAGATGTTTGATTGAATGGAACAAGGATTGAATGTTTGATAGCAACCTTAGAATATGAATGCTCATTTCATTGAGGCAATAATCATTCCTTCCAACAATGGATAGAATGTTTATTCCATTCCTTTAGGAATAATCTATTTTAGGAAATTATTGTACATAATTTTTAAAATTATAATAATATCTTATTATTAATTAATTTTAAATCACTTGATTAATATTTATTAATTATGAAACTAAAAATAAGATAATTAATATCAAATAAATATAATTTAAGCCAATGGTATTATTGTCTTTGAACAAATATTTTTATTCCTATCATATCAAACACAAAAATGGAATGGAATCATCATTCCATTTTAGACAATACTACACATGATAGTAGTAATCATGTCATTCCAACCTACTAAATTCATTTTCCTATTCCATCAAATTTCATTTTAATGAACCAAATCGCCCCTAAGTAATTGGATGACAATGTATCAAAATTGTATAATATAACTAGACAAGTGACGATTTTCACTTACCCTATACCATTCGTATTTTCAATCTTACCAACCATGAACACAAACGTTTCTTATTGTCATGGAAATGAAGGGATTCAAGATAACAAAGAGGTTGCTTGTACTGACATGACATAAGGGCAGTACAATACTTTTGTTTATTAAAGAAAACAAATTCCATTATTCAAACCCATTTTTCTTCAACTCAGAATGCAACAAGCATCCTTTTGGATAGATATAATTAAAAGCGAAGCATCAATTAAATTACAGCCAAACTCAGGAAGCAGATAGATGAGTAGAAGAATGAAAGGCTATAAAGCAACATTGACAATGATTCCTTCCAGTTAGTCAATGACAAAGGCCATGGATTTGCAAATCTCTAATGACAAACTTTCAAGTTCTAATACAACATCCTCATTGCAAGCTATAATCTTTCTTTTAAAAAAAGGAAGAAAAAAAATCCCACCAAGAATGCACTGAGACTACCCTTCTTGCATGCAGTTCATGAAACCCTATATGTTTGCTTCAGTTCACTGCAAAATATAGTTTTCTTAAGCAAAACAGTAAAACCCCAAAGAACAGCAGCTAAGTCTGTAAATAACTTACCTCTGCATCTTCACTTCCAGCAGCCCTGCCAGACTCCCCCTTTTGTTCCTCAGCTGTTAAAACAGGAGGCACTTCAGTTGGAGATAAACGTGGAAATCAAACTGAAAAAATAACCAAAACCCTTGTGCTTGGAGTTTGATTGTATGTTATAATAAACAAGTGTCATATTTCTTCCAGAGGCAACAGAGTAATTACACCTTGGCTCAGGCAAGGGAGCTCTAAGGACCTATGATGTTATGGCGAGATCAAGGGTTACTTCTAAGATGACACACATAATTGCATAGATGAACTGAATTTGTATCAAGCACTGATAACAACTTCTCGAACAAAAAGATGGAAACCAAAGAGTGAATATGCAAAAGAGGGACTTTTCACAAAAATATTGAAGTTTATAAAACTATTTGCATGGATATCCTTTTTTTCTTAAAAAAAAAAAAAATAGTTTCATATACTTCAATATTCTTGTGAAAAGGCCTGCAAAAGAGAGCTTAAAAAACAAGATAGAAGACCGGGGAAAATACCACTTAATAAGCCACTAAGGCTGAGAATAAGTACATAATACAAAATAATCCTATAAAAGGCAAACCCACATAATCATAAATAAATATACTAGAAAGAGAAATTCCCAACTAATTCTAAATCTATAATCGATAATAAACACTAAATTAAAGACAAATTATCAAACACCAATTCACCAAACCCTAATTACTCAAACAAACTGTCTCTAAAGCTCTAATTAAACTCTATTTATAAGTAAGTTCCAATAATCAACTAGAAAAATCTAGCCATCTAGAACAGGCTGGTAATTTACATATTTCGCACAATAATTTTTATAGATATCATTTTCACAATCATATCAGATTGTTTCAATAGGGGCGAAGATAAGAAAATAAAAAACGTCGATCTATTTAATTTGGTTACAGAGATTTTGTTGCTCATATTACAAAGAGCAATGGGCAAATAAAGGATCTCATAAAACTCAATGGCTTTGATGCTTTGATACACTAATAAATCACTAAAAGCTTAATCTGACTTTTCGAAGATTCTTCTTGCTGGAACATACAAAACCCCAAACAAGGAATAGTCATATCACAATAGCCACAGACAAACAACCACACCAACAGTAGATCATGGAATTAGCAACTATATCTCAAAATGAAATATCCTTGCAGACTAGAATAACGCATCTCATACATTTCATTTGCATTGCAGACAGGAGGGGCAAAGCGACAGGCAACATCAAATATAAATTTAAGATTACCTCCATCTTCTGGGAGGTCAGAAGTCCACAGAGTGAGGTTGTCCCTCAAAAGCTGCATAATCAGTGTGCTGTCTTTGTAAGATTCCTCACTCAGAGTATCCAACTCTGAGATTGCTACATCAAAAGCCTGCTTAGCAAGGTGACAGGCCCTGAAGTACAAAGGACTGTGTTAAAATGTGGACTAACACTTAGCACATACACACAAGGAAAAGAGGGTGTCAGAAACTCCGTCTCGGCAGAGATAAACTTTGGCATACCTTTCAGGAGAGTTCAAAATTTCATAATAAAAGACAGAGTAGTTCAAAGCCAAGCCCAGTCTAATGGGATGTGTGGGTGGTAACTCAGCCTCAGCTGTGGTGGAAGCAGCCTGCAAGCATTTTCATGTATTAATCAATAAGAATGACATGAATTGGTCAAACAATACTTTTGGAAATTTAATAGACAATTGGGCATCATATAACACAATGACTACAGGTGCTGTCTTTCAGCTAAATGAAAGTCACACCAGTACAACCATCCAAAGACCTCATCTACGATCCATTTCTCTCTCATCAATCGTTAAACAAATATAATCTATAATTAATGTTGCACCAAAAAAGCTCAAGCCTAAACAGAAAGAAAAATCAAGCCCTACCCAAACAAAAAAAGAAGGAAAAAAAGAAAACCCAGATTTAAGACACAAAAAAGATAGAAGTGATTCATCAAGGAAAAGGTAAAAAGGAAAATTGAAAACACCTTTGGCTAGCCACGTTATAGGGTGTACTTGGTAGGAAAGGTAAAAAAATAAGGAGGAAGAAAACGAATTGATGGAAAGGTTTCAGACTTCACTTGTTAGTGTTAACTAGAGAGGATGAAAATGCGAAGGATAGAATATTATTTTCATCCCTCTTACTCGGTAGTAATGAACATAGAGGAGAACATAAATGTATCATGCTCATAATTAGCATATTATTCTCATTCAAAATGCTTCTAATAAAAAATCATATGGGTAAAGTAGTAAAACATTTCCCAATTATAAGATGAAAAATTTGTCAAGGATGGAATGCAAATAGCAACCATTCCATTTTTATTCCTTCCTTTCACTTCCCAAGCAAGCATATAGACTTTCACTCCTCATTGCAACACTTTTGTCTAATCCTCACCAAGTACATCCTCATTCCTCAGTAATAAGAACCATCAGACTCACCCGTTTACATAGTTTATATCATCAATAACGAGTTCTGGCTCACAAGTCACCAAAAGGTTGAGAAACTAACATCAACATAACATACTTAGCAAGATGGTTTCAACCAAACAAATAGTTCGCTATCAGGCTTCAGTTAGCAGAGATAAGCCCAAGTAACCATATCATAAAGTTGAGACCAATTCATGAATTACAAGGTATTACTGATAACCAACTTAAGATCTTTACAACCACACGCAGCATAGGACAGATGCAAGAGGTCTGAATATGTAAACACCTGATATGCTTTCTGGGATTGATCAGCAGCCTCTTTTCTGTCCTCACCAGCCTTAAATTCTGCCAGATACCGATAATAGTCCCCTTTCCTGCAGTAAATTAAAAGGTCAAATAATGAAAAATCTAGAGTCTCGCAAGGAGAAAAAAGAAAGAGCGTAAGAGGAAAAGCACTCACATTTTGTAGAAAAACACACTGGATTCTCCACCAGTACACGAGGGAATAAGATGCTCATCAATAACAGTCATAATATCACTGCAGATATTAGATAGCTCTGATTCCACTTTTTGCCTGTACTCCTTTATCCGCTTCACACTTAGATCGTTCCCTTTTGTTTCCTCCTTCTGCTCAATTGAGGACAGAATCCTCCAAGAAGCCCTCCGAGCACCAACTACATTCTTGTACCCAACAGAGAGAAGGTTTCGCTCTTCAACTGTCAATTCAACATTGAGCTCCGCCACCTTCTTCATCGAATCCACCATTTCTATTAAAAAAAAAAAAACCATTTTTTCCTTAAACAAAATCCAAAACCCAAACCCCCAATTTCCCATTCCAAAAAACGAAAATTGCAACAAGTTAATCAAAATTTATCCAAAAAGAGAAAAACCCAACAAACTGATCTTCACAACAAGCATAAACCTCAGCAGAGACTCCCAGAAAGAGAGAGAGAAAGGGGGTAAAAATTGAAACTTTAGGAGAATCGAGTAAGCTTAGGAAATGGGTTCGAGAGAAAAAGACAGAGAAACACAGACCCTCATAGCGTTCGGCTTGTTCAGCGAGCTTGGCGATGTAGACGAAGCTTTCACGTTCCTTGGTGGAGGACGCCATGGCTGATCTGCTTCCTTCTATCTGTTTTGCTTCACTGAACTTTCTTTGGACCTTCTCGCTCTAGAAATGACAATCTCTCTCTCTGTGTTGTGTTGTATTACTATTTATAAATGCTATTGGTTGGGACTTGGGGTCTTCAGAAGCCGGGGACGGGGAGACGCTGTGACACTCATTCAGACAGCCCAAGACGGCCCGACTCTGTCGTGGGTTTCGACGATACCCACGCGCGGTTGAGAGAGTGACGTTTGGTTTCAATACAATATCGTTTGGAAATGAGAGAGACGTGATGTTCACAGCATGGGGGCACGAGTGAGGCTGCGGGGAGGAAAAATGATTGAGGTTTGGTGGGATTGAATTTGAAAATTGCTTCTTCCTTTTTTTTTTTTTTGATTTTCTTTTAATTTGGGGGCTATAGTTGTAGGTCTCTTATAAGGCAATGTTGAAAAAGGTCATGACAAGACTGTAACTTAAAAAGGATGCTATGACCAAATTGATTGGTGTTTGACCGTAGAGATTATGCAAAGGTTAGTGATTCAGTCATTACTTGATTTACAATTCAACTCTCATGATTAGCGATTAATAATTTTTTGGGTTTACATGTTTGTATATTGATTTGAACCCAATCTACCTATACCAACTGTTCACAGCTCTCACAATGAGTTTATAGTTAACAAAATTAGGTCATGGTAAAAAAAAAATAAATAAATAAATAAATAAACAAACCAAATTGGGTAGCACTACTTATATAGTATATATACTTTTTTGGTAGTGGAGTTGTGAGTTTTTTATGCAAGCCTGTTTATGCTGGATTTAAAAAACTTATAGAAATTTTTTTTAATGTAATCCGAGTGAATTTAAATTAGTTTACTCTAAATTTTGTTAACAACGTTGATTTAATAGGTAACGATTAAATTATTTCATTTATAAAGTTTACATTCTAATCTCATTACTAATAGTTCTTTTTTTATAAACAATTTATAAGTATTATTATAAATATTTGCTGAAACTTGTGACATATATTAATCTTGAAATAAGATAATTTTCTTACCTTGAACTTCTAGAAATCAAGAGTTTAATGTAAATTTTAACTACATGACGAATTACACATTGAATATAAACCATTCATTTATTACCACATCCTCTACAACTATACATGGAATTTAATTCTATGGACTCATGTTTTTAGTTAGTTGTTTAATTGGTAGACAGTTATATACAATTATAAAGCATTTGGCAATAGATGAGTGGTTTATCTTCATTAGGCAAGGATATAAAGAGTATTGTAACTTGACCTAAGGATTACCTACTTACACTTTTTTCTCTAAAGCTCAATCTTGGCATAATACTTCAATACTTTACAATAAACATTTCACTTAACAATTCAAAAATGATTAGTTTGTGGCTAGCCTCCCCCACCAAGGGGTTTTGAGCATAATAACCCTTTATTTTTGCGCCATTACAAAAATATATTTATAAAAAAAAGTTGAGTCACCAAAATAAATAAAAAGAGCNAATACAAAAAAAAATTCATAAAATTTAACCATTGATTTAATCGTGAGGGTAATTCTGATCCACGTAAACTCAAATTTTATTAACTATTTAATGTTTATTTTATACTAAATAACTCAATGTTTTNATTTTGTACTAAATAACTCAATATTTTTAAGATTCTTTTATAGGAAGAGATAGTCTTACTCTCATTTTTAGTGAAGTAACTTAGTAAATGCCGAATCAAAATCACTTTCGAATATTTGTTAAAGTAAAACCGAACATGCTTGCCTAACTCAAATTATTACAATTTCTTCGTATATTTTAAAGTTAAAATAATTAACTTGGAATCTTTTTTTCTTTTTTTAGAAAAAAGGAAGATTGCTTGTACTAACGGGATAATATTTTAAAATAAAAGGGGATAATATTGATAATTACAAGTTTGTTGATTAGGAGATGTAACTACTAACTAGGACTAAAGGGATAATATCAAAGCTTATCAAAATAATCAAGTATATTAGGCATGACCTTTTCGTTTTAGGTCGGGGAGCCCCACCCCACGTGACGTTTGGCACTACTTTTTTTCCAAGTAATTAATTGTCAAACTAGGGCTAGTGCACACTCCAAAACATAAGAAAACAAGTTATCTTCTTGGATTTTTGATTGAAAATATAGCATTTTAGAAATAATTTTATACTTTTATTACATTTTTTAACTTATTTACCTTAATATTATACTTTTTTTAAAAAAATTAAAAAAAAAGGCATAATAANTAAGCATTCTAGTTCAGTAGCATTGCTCTATCATCATCGATAAACATATAAGGACCACCAAACGCGTTAGTGGCCACATAGAGTGTCCACGTTGGACACGTCAGTAGCCTCACAACGTGTCCTTTCTTCGGCTGTTTATAAGAATAAAAAAAAATTAAAGGAAAAGGTAAGGGGCACACCACGTGGCCACTTGTCCCCACATATCTAAAAAGTTTTTTCTTGTTTTTAATTTTTTTAAAACTGTAATATTTAGATAATTAAGTTAAAAAATGTAATAGATGTGTAAATTTGTTGTCAAATTATAATATTCAGGTCAATAAACCATTTGTGTGTTTCTATGGGATAGTCTCATAGTTGAGTACTGGACATTTTATCGTAGAAATCTAGTATTTAAATCTTATTGAGACTAAATAAAGTAAGATTATAGAAGGGGATAAGCCACCACTTTATGTATAGCTTCTAGTAGACAAAAAAAAAAAAAAAAAAAAAACTTGATTATAAGGCTAACGTAACAATGAAGTGCTGAAATACAACTCTTAAAAAGAGAATAGTTTTATGCCAAATCCGTAATTACTTGGATATTAATTGTTTGATATGAGGTTGCTGCCACTTTCTAAACAACTTGAATATCCTATTTCCCAAAAGTTCTCTCAATAGTTATACCAACCCTCCAAACTTTTAAGATTGGAGAGGATTCAAATCAATCTAATATTTCTTGGTAACAAACTTTTCTGCCATAAAAACTGCAATAATTATGAGTGTAAGTACCAAAAACTGCTAAACTTTTCTTAACCTTGTGTTTGTAGGTTCGAACCCCATGGACGGCGTTAACATTAACTTTTGAACCAAATAACTTGTGGTTGAGTGGTACTGAAATTGTTTTTAGAATTCGCAAGTTCCGTGTTTAAATTTAAAATCTATCCAAAAATACCAAAAAAAGAAAAATACAATTGAAAGTTGCAAGTGGAAGCTAAATATATTGTTCATAAAGAGGTTAACTCTGTTTGGTAACATATTCAAATAAAAGAGAGATGAATTTAGAAATTAGCTTGAACAACAGATATAAAAACAATCACTAATGTATTTGTCTGTGGCGTTTGGGTTTTGGATTTTGGGAGATGGAGAACAATAATAGATACCTAAGAACTTCAATGCAATTAACTTTTCAATGATTTCATCCTTCATAACAACTGTTCTTTAACCATCCATTTTTCACTTTCATTTAAATTCGTTTGAACAGTTATTACCTTTACTTATTTTCTTTTAGGAAAATCATAAACAACACTTTATTTTTAAATGACATAATATTTTATGGCTGACCACAATGTATTATCTTACAACTGAAGAGTACACAGACTGCAGTCAAATTTTAGAAAATGTTCATACCAAATAGAAAAATTTAGAAAATGTTTTTCATGACGTAAAATGCTATTTTATGCTTTCTAAATAAAGCACATTAAAATAACTTCTCTTTCAAAATGATTCACTAATTTAAAGATTGATATTACTCTTCAAAAATCACCTAACCAGATATAATTGCTTTATGTTTACCTCTTATTCACCATTAGCATACAAGTCAAATTTTGGTTTCTGTAAGTTAAAACTGTAACTTTCAATTCATCAATGATTAATTTCTGATGTGTTCGTTTGATCACTTGTAAGATACCATCATAATTTCATTTAGATCAATTAAACTATTTGGCAAATTGTAGAGTTGTAAACAATGGAATATAAAGAAAGCTATTCTACTTGTAAATTTCAACCCCAACAGACGAAAACACCAGAGAGAATGAAGAAATGAGAAAGGGAGGCCATTCCTAGGGCCTTTGTCTGCCCCTTCGTAGATCCTCAAACATGCCACTTACGCTCTATCTGGTAGTATTGGAGTAACTTATTGTTACTACCATTTTTGGTCACCAAACAAAAAAAGTATATGAAATGATACCATCATAAGGAATATTTATGGTTAATCATTTAAAAAAATTGTAGTTATTCAGTTCAAGTAGTGACCATTAAAATAAAAGAATGATTATTCCCATCTTGTGTTGTGCAGTTAATCATATTTCAGCAAAAGTGGAATTACATACACTAGTTACAAGGTAGCAGCCAAAATTGGTGATGCTTCTTGCTGCCTTAAGCTGTCTGCAACATGAGCAATTACTCCTACACCAGCATTGTGAAGCCATTCATTTTTCACCTGAAATAAGAGGAACAGTGAAATTAAGAACTGTGTCAATGAATTCGTCATCCATGACAGGAAGATTAAGTGGACGCAGTACATGAATGTTGTTATGAGCGAAGAAAGGCCAGAATGCCAAGTGAAAGCTGACATCGACTTTTTTCCATCCCAATTGCTGTAATCCATGTATCATCTCCTCTGTTAAAAAGACACAAAGTGAATTAGTAATATGGCAGTTAGTGACTCCACTGGCAATTTATACAACTTCAATAACTCTTTGCAGTAATAGTTACCTTCCATAATTTCATGATATTCAATAGTATTCTCTGCATTGGGTGCGTTTTGCGCTGCCTCTTTTGCTTTTGCCGCCTTGGGAGGAAAATGAGGGCCATCAGAAGGAACCGGTGGGCAGTATTCCACATCTACAACATGCTTGTATCCATCCAAGGATCGGTGAGGAGGCTATATTCAAATTTGAAAAATGTTAGTACTTTACAAACAGGATATGGACATTCTTCATCCTTACATGTCAACATTTCCATTTTGTCAACTTCTTTGGTGCATGCTATGCTACATTGGGCAATTTTTCTTTTGGGGGGCGGGGGAGGAGTGGGGTTCCAAAATTGCCTAATGTAGCTTAGCACTCACCTTTGATAATTCCTCTTTCAAGTCTGCAATACAGAATCACACTATACAACTAGGATGCCATTACCAACACCATTCAAACATTGTAGTTACTGAGTCTTACAATGACCTCCATTGCATAAATCTACTCATTCATATAAAACCACCACTGCATCCATTTTGGATACAAGCCTTTATTTTTCTGCCAACAGATTTGTGCCTCTGCTGCAAAAGACACTTTTAAACTCCTACTGCCATAGGGATGTTAGAGATAAAATTAAGCTACTAATGAACTAAGTTCACAAAGAATTACAAAAGTATTTGATAATCAGATGCTAAGGCCCTAATCAACTGTTGATTGTTAAAGTTCTTTAAGTGAAATTTACAATATACAATCTAGTTGTATTTTAAAACCAGCATTGGTCTTCAATTGTCTTAAATCTAAAACACTAACTTGCAAACTTCATTGCACAATGAACAACGACACAATTTCAATAATAGCAAAAATTAGAGAATTAAGCCTCAATATATAATTCAGAACTCCACATAGGCTTTTTAAGCAATCTGAGAACCAAACAATGACAAATCGTATAGAGGAACATCATTAGAGAAAAAGGAATAAAACAAAAATAGACAGAATATAGAGAAATAAGACCCCCATTAATATATGAATATGTTTAATAAATGCTAACATTAGAATGCAATCAATTTTCAATTCTACCTGCATCACTTCCAAATTCAAGTCGAAGACTCACAGTCAGGTTTTCAGCTATTGAGAATAAGAGTAATTCTGAGAATCCTACCAGTTGTTTATTTTATCTTAATCTAAATCTTTAATATTAAACTTTAATACTATATAAACATACAAGTGATCCATAATGACATAAAATGAAAAGTCCAAGGAGAGAAATTAACATATTCACCTTACCAAGTTCGGTTTCCCTCCTTATAGAGGATGTGCGCCACCCAACCATATCTTTATAAGTTAAAGAAATCAACATATGGAGGAAGACAGAGCTAATAATTTTATCGATATACCTAAAAGGTTGTACTAATGGAGAAAGATACTGAGAGGATACGATCATAAGATACATTAGCATATACTATGCGGCATCTGAATGCTCCAAGTGCAGATCTACAAAACAATAAATCTTATAAGAACTAAATACTTGATTGAAGCCGAAAAGTCTCTAGTAAGAAGAAAGATTCTTTTACTTACAAGAATTTTCCATCATCACAATCAGAAGCCATTCTCAAAAGAAGAGGAGGTTTGTCGGATTTACCATCTGTGAGGAACAGCTGACTACCAGTCCGTCCCACAAAAAATGGAGCAATAGGTGGAGCAAGCTTTTCTAGGATTGGAACACCCAACAGAAATGGAAGCTGAAAAATAAGTGTGGTAAAACTGTCAAAACTCTTTATAACGTGCATTCTTTACATAAAATTTCAGAAACATCTAAGATGATAGGATAACAAGTGGTAGATTCTAGAAATGATGTGGCATATATACAAAGGATTAGATAAAGGATAATTTAGAGATTTTATTCATTCAGGGCTTTGTTTGACTTGAGGTCTAAATTAATAACATTATTTTGAGCCAACCTTTTTTATAATTGCAAGGTCAAGAATCCTCCAGTCAAATTTAGGATTTCTAAGGGTCTGCCAATAGATGATAGGTGCTATTGTAAGTTCCATTAAGAAGGAACTAATATTGAACAGAGTTAGTTGAATTGTATCCTATTCTATTCTCTCTTCTCTCCCACTCTCCCTTCTTTCCCTCTCTAAACTTCTTCTATTGCAGCATCGACAAAATATGAAAATATAAAGACATGTGTGCAGAATCAAAGAAAGAACTAAGTAAGAAAGACTAACTTCTGCTTATTGACAAATTGAGAAAGAGAAAAGATTCTTTCAAAGCTCAGCTCAGAATCGATAAAAGTGAAACCAAAATGAATAAGAAAACAAAAAATAAAAAAGAAAAAGAGTAAGTTAGGTCATGCAGATAAATAATATAACTTGTGGCTATCTTAAAAATCAACACATACTTTAATTAAAACCAGCAGATAGAGAAATCAAAGCAATATTAAAAAAAAGAAGCAGAGAGTATGAATTAGAAGAACAGAGTAATAGGAAGAGAGATAAGGAGGAAAAGATATGGAAAAAAAATGCGAAACAAAAATTAGAGAACATCCTTAAATAGTAAGCTCACTATTATACTTGTCAAAAGCCCCAGATAGCACTAAATCCTAGTAATATAAAAGAAAATGTTGCTGCTAAATAAAGGGTGTCTTGACTCAATTCTACCTTCACAATACAAATGATAATATAAAAGATTGAAAACTGAAAAAATGGAGAATGCTTGAGTGCCGGGAAAGTGACAAAAAAGATGTGCAAGTCCACCGTCCATTGTTTTAGTTGTTGAGCCAACCATTATGTACCTAGCAGCTTAAACACCTTCCATGCTATTGCCCATGCAGAAACTGACAAAAGCCTGGGCCATATAGCATTGTTGTAAAAGAATTTAGAATAGCCCTATTGAGTATTCGGTGGGAAGAGGTACCCTCAAAGCACTAGTTGCTACACTGCCTAAAGCTGTAGGCACCAAAAGGTGCTCTCCTAAGTGAAGTAAGGCGCCAAACAGCCAATATATAAGCAGTGGTTCATATGTGAAACATCATTACTACATAAACAGCATAAACTGCATAACATCAATGTAAAGGAACAAAACAACTAGGTGTTTCAAAGAAAAAACAGAAGAAACAATCAAATAAAGGTTCAATAGAATCATTCAAATGGAACTGCTTCATATACTAACAAAATTAGCACCATAGTTTATATATCCCACAACTGACCTGCTTTCTTCCCCTCACTCCAAGATGTGGAGTAGCTAAGGTAATAAAATTGATTGGCTCCAACCCAGCAATTATCCCTCCTTTTGAAAGGCTTTTTCTCTGTGAATTTTCCATAATGTTCGATGGATCACCAGGTTGGTCACTATTATAGGTATTATGTGAATAAAGGACGGCAATTGCATATCTAGCAAATAGGCCACCTAGAGAATGGGCTAGAAAGGATATCCTTTTCAGGCTGTCTGTCTTTTTTACAACTTGCATGACCTGTCATAATAAAAGATAATGAGTACACAGCATGAATAATTCAAGAGAAACTCTCAACTTTGAAAAGCAAAACTGGACATTGAAACTTCAGATAGTATATATTTCAGGACTCACTTCATCGGCTAGTCGCTTTCCAGCTCCTTCAATCCCAGCAAACGTCTTAGTGTAAGTGTTACATGAACTTGCTGCAGACATCAAAATAATTTAACTACTTCTGCTTAACCATTAATTTCATATTCTCATTGATGAGCCACTCAAGAAAGAAAAATTTATACACCATAAGACAACTATTATTATTGTATACAGCTTTAGGCTAACTGCTGTCCTACTGATACAAAACATATACTTTTTCACACATTACACACAAAAAAAAAATCGCAGCTCTAAATTGACAGTATTTTTTTGCAGGCCAATTCAAACCTTGAGGTGTTCTCGCCAGCTAAAAACAAAGTATATTTACTTTGAGTTGGCTAAATTATCTCAACCAGTTAGTCCCCATGGCCAAAATAATAATAAAAAAACAGTTAGCCCTGATAAATCACATAATCAATCAAGGATTTTCTCAATTATTCTCTTACTAGACCTTGGCACCTCCCTTGCGCATGGGATACACAGACAATGTCCCCCACCTTCAACTCATTAGTGTAAAAGAACAATATTTTCCACAATCAAGCATATCTTTAAAATAACAATTAATCTACACAAACTAACAAAAACTAGGACTCAAACAAAATATAATGTATAGAACCACTAGTAAAAAAGAAGTACATACCATAAATTAAAAATGTTTTTCCAAGACGCCTTTTCAACTCTGCTTCTGCATAAGTCCAGTCACTTGGGCTGCACGGGTTGAGACATCAGTTAACTTAATAAAGACTAAATTTAAGAGCAACAGCTAACAGCAAGAAAATCCATGAAGATAATAGACAAAACCTGCCCCAAATTTTTCACTAGAAACAAAAGATAAAACTATAAATGAAAGAAAATGCCAATATGGAACTTTTACAATACCCCCGTGCCAAAATGGAAGATCATGCATTAGAATAATTCAAGCAACTTTTTATTTTCTTTTGTATATATTATACATAAATATACCTAGCCAAGATACCATGTACAAGAACAAGGAGATGATCTGGGTCGTTTTTCAAATTTCCAGTGATTCTGGCTATGGACTTTCCCTGAGTGGTAGTACTCATAGCTTGAGCTCTAAGGCCCTGGTGTCTCTGTCCACTGTTTGAACCTGCAAAAAACCTATCAACCTCATTGTAAAGGAATTGAAATTTTTGGAAAGGAAAATAATATTATTTACAATTTCCATTTGCTACCAATATAATATGTTCTCCTATTCCATGGAAAATTAGAAAACAAAGTGACAGAGAGAAAAAGGAGAGAGCAACCCAAGGAGGGAATATCTATGTCACACAAAATACAGACAAACTCAATATAAAACATGCATAGATCACTGTCCTGCATGACACTAAAGTTTACATACCCAACTACGGGAACATAATTATTTAGATACTGTTAGGTAACCAAAATTGCATGTCTTTATTATGGACAATGAGTTAGACAATATGAGTTGCATGACTAATATATGATATCTACACTCGTAATATTAAGTGATATACCAACAAACTTTAGCACCAATTTGTTGCATCAATGAATTCAATTAAAAGACACAGAATAAAATGATCACAAATACAAACCTACTCCTTTCTTCCTCTCAACTAAATCAAGAATCGTAACTGAATTCAGACTAACTGTCTTCTTTCTAATTCATCAAGTCTAAGGTGCCATCAACTAGTGAATCTTGACAACAATCAAAAACTGAAAGGGGAAAAGCATCTTGATCAAGCATGCTGCAAATGTCACCATGCCCAAAGTTGACAATTGGTGATACTAGTGGAATTTAGAGGTTTGACAGGTGTGATAATTTGGTTCTTCATATTCTTCTTTATACGTTTTGGTCAAAATTTCTTTGAGTCCATATGTTTATTCTTTCAATAAGATAAATTGACAGAATTTAGTGAGGTTAGTGAAACATCAACATCAATGGAAGCTGAGGATTCGACAGAAGAGTGAAGATTGGTTAACTGTGGTTACTGGTATTGTTCCTACACAAGATGATTCAGCAAGATTGATGATGCATAAGTTTGCTCTATATATCTCTAGGAAAATCATAATCTCTACAAAATGCACGGTGGATCCTGATTTTAAATATGAAACGATAAAGGAGCCAATGCGAGTGAGGAATTACGGGCACATATAGACAACACGATGTGGATATTATTCAGCAAACCATCATCAAGTTATTTTT
The DNA here is from genome assembly GCA_003255065.1 of Cercis canadensis. NCBI lineage: Eukaryota > Viridiplantae > Streptophyta > Magnoliopsida > Fabales > Fabaceae > Cercis > Cercis canadensis. The sequence goes on from QAOA01004158.1 coordinate 524,428, forward strand.
GTGGAACTGAACAAGAGTTGTAGTTAAGTGTAACCCGAGTTTCTCGAAGAGCAACGAGAAACTTCACAAAGCAGCAGTTATTTATGGCAATAACAGCCAACACAAACTACAGAAAATGGCACATAAAGCACCTCAAATTGGGACAAAAACAAGTTCTTCATATTCAAAGAAATCCCAAAAGCCAATCATAAAGAAAGGAAAAGAGCCTGAGACCCAAATAGGACAAAAGATGTAAAACGATTAAACACCAGTTTACCAATTACTGTCATATATAAATTTGCCATCACTAATAAAACTAAATTCAATTTCAGAGAATATGTCATTTCACCAGTCCATAAATAAACCCAATTGCTAAAATTCGTTGCTGAACCAATCAAAGCTCCAAAATTTAGAATCAAAAGAAGAAAAAAAAAAAACAGAATTACCAGAAGAGAAACTCAAACCCGAGTTGGAGGTCGAAGATGAAGAACAACAAGGCGAAGAAGACGAAGACGACCCTACAGTTCCTTGCGTGCAATTTTTGTGATTAGCAGCAATCCGAGGCGAGTAACTGCACCGCGCGTGAATCAACGGAGCCGTAGCCATATATACAACTTTTTTTTTTTTATTGGTATATATACCCACAGATAACCCAATCCTTATTTCTCTCCTTTCAAGGAAAAGTCATAACTTTTGTTATCTTCTTGACCACGCCACGCCATACCCAAAACCCATTTCCATTTCTCTCTCTTTTTCCACCATTAGTGGCTCTATGAGGTGCAATGCAAGTAGATTCTAATTTCTATTCCCTATTTTTGGGAAGAAGAAGACGACTTTTGACAAGTGACACCGCAGTATGCGACAATGCCTGCGTGAACTGATAGCTGTGGAAGCGGAAGAGGAATCTGGGGCTGCAAGAAAGGGACAATGATTTTTCATCTTTGATGAACACGAAACTGGGTGTGTGTGATTTGTGAAGGGAAGGTTGGGTCAACGACCAATGAGATTTGGTTATTGTGGATAATGGGGTGGGGAGAGTTTCGTCATTTCAGGTTATTGACCAATCAGATTGAGTTATTAAGGTGTGGGAGATGTTTGTGGTGTATGTAACAGATATTCGATGTCCGTTGTCGTTTTTTTTGGGTGGTGGGTAGAAATTAGGTGGCGCGAAAATTTGGGTACCAATTATTGTTTAGCGTGACGTGGCTCTTTATAAAGCAAATCATGAGAATCATGACCGTATATGCTCCTTTGTTTGACCGCCAAATTGCCTTGGAAGTCGTGTTTTCTATTTTAAACTCTCAATAATTTTTTTTTTTAAAATTTTATAATATTACGTGGTAAATGTATATAAATTTTATATTTTATTAAATATAAAATATAATTTATTTAATTTTTTAAATAAATTTAAAAACAGTTAATTTGTACACATATTATTTATTTATTAATTATTTTTATGTAATATGATATATTATATAAATATTAAAAATATTTAATTTTTTTATAATCGGTAGAATATAGTACTCTTTTGATTTCTTCAGTTGAAAAGCCATGTTATTTATTATTAAGAAGAAAAAAGAAAAGGTTTTAATTTTTAAATGTGCTCCCATACTTTGGGGCATTTCTCTCAATTTTTAATTAAGTTTTATTTTTTTTTTATGAATAGATAAACTTAAAATTTTTAATTAAGAATATAAAAAAATTAATTTTAAATTTTAACATTTAAAATTTAAAATTTTTTAAAAAATTTTTAGACCAATTATTTTGTACTTATTTTTATCAATTTTTTTTATTTGATTAGGTTTTTATAGTTGGATTTAATGGTTTATGTTTGGGCTATATTTAATATTGAGTTAAATATTTTTTTCATTCATGAATTATTTATTAAATATTAATTTAATTCTTGATTTATTTTTAATGTTATTTTAATTCTTAAATAATTATTTTATCTGTTAAATTAATCATTTCATAATCACTTTAAGTGTTTATAGAAGATTAATTTAATTGACAAAGTCATTATTTAATGATTAAAATGACATAAAAAAATAAATTAAAGATTAAAATAATATTTAAAAAATAAATCAAAAATAAAAAATATATTTTGCCCTTTAATATTTAGTGCATGTGTGCTCTTTTCAGAGTGAATTTATATGAATTTATTTTCGTTGTCGTTCTTCGTTTTCTGGTCTCTTCTCCTCCTTGTGCAGAGATAAGCATGAGGATCTAGGGTACCGTTCTAGCTCTGTTTTCTAAGTTAGATTAGGATCACCCTGATCCCACCGAGTACTTTTGGACCAGATTGAATGTGGGCGTGTGCACAAAAGATATCATATGATGCTCTTTTTCATTGGATTTTATGATATTACGTAAGTATGTCATACTACACTGACGTGGCAAACATACATAATTTTCATATTTTATTATATATAAAATATAATTTATTTAATTTTTTAAACAAACTTAAAAATAATTAATTTATACACATATAATTCATTTATTAGCTATTTCTATGTAGTATGATATACTACATAAATACTAAAAGTATCTAAGAAACCTCCTATATATATATATATATATATAGGCCTGCCTTAAGTTTTAAATAGACATGATAAATCTACCACTCTTATCATACAAATTTTCACAATATAGTGAGACCCCAATTACATGTAAGACATTAGAAAAGTTTAAGCAGTTATGCAAAGTACTACTTAGATAAATATGACTAATCTCTTTTCATAAATCTCATTCTACCTCTTACCAATTATATTTATAAGCATTTTAGTTCAGTAGCATTGCTCTATCATCATCGTCATGGCTACATTTGAAATGTTAACTTATATATAGGAATGTAAATTTTAAGGATTAACATAGTAGTAAAAATATAATAAGTTCATTTGAGCTAATTAATGTTTAAATTTTTGGATAAGCACCCAGCAAAACTTTTTTATGAAGGCACTCGGCCGATGTAAGGGATGCGCCCGCAAGATTACATGGCGTGAAAATTGATATGAGAATATTCTTATGGTTAACATAATTAATATATATATATATATATATATATAATACAAAATATTTGAAAAATATTCGGGTCATTGTCGATGGAAATTCTATCCAAGTGCAACTTTTTTAAAAAAAAAAAAAACTTTAACTACGACTAGCCCTAAAGACGATTTCAGTACTACTTAAGCTATATGTTATTTGGCATAGGATATTTGAGTCCTTTTGAATTGGGATTAGCAAGTTGTCTGTCAACACATTCTGAGAGAAACCAATCAGTTTACAGATTTCATGGGTAAGTATGGGCTAGAAACTCTCATGGTTTAACCTTCTGCACTTTCCTACCTCAAGAGATCTCTTCGTTGTGTTTGTCGGATTGTATGGGGTTTATTTTGTTAGGCTTTAGCTGTCTTTTTTCCTGATCTTATATACCCCAAAAAAATACTTGATCACGATCATATTATACTTTTAATAAAACATATTGATGTCAGAATCCTAATAATTCTTCAGAGATCGAAATTGATGTAGGAATAATCAATCATATCAAGACTTAAAACCGGAGGACATTTCCTAATACATTTGCCACTCCATGATACTTCCCAAACAGTGCAATCTATACACAAAAGCAAACCAAAAAGGCACACACAAAAACTAATCTTGTCGCAAGATTAACATTACCGTCATTACATTATAGTACAAGCATGAGGGTTATCATCACTAAACATGGACATGGCCTTCTCATCAATCATTGTCGAACCAATTGGCTTTTGGTAGTAACCAAAATCTTCACCATTGTTATAGCCATGCTTGTAGTAGTTGTAAGAAGAGGAAGGCTTAGGGTATGCAAAGTGGGTGACAATTTTGCTCTCTTTATTCTGTTGGCTATTGCTGTAATGGCGATTGAAGCCATGGTATTCTGGGTTGTATGGGTATGGCCATAGCTCTGCTCTTTTACCAGTCTTTCTCACTGTCTTCAAAACCTTCTTTTGGTCAGCCCAACCCATCACAGTTACCTTCTGCATGCCTATGTCTATGTCAACATCATCAACTCCTAATACATATCGAAATTAGCCAATTAGGTTAAGGAAGCAAAAATTGACTTTGACCAAATTAATGAGAGTGTTATATGTATAAATATATGTCAGATATTTAATTGCTATGATTATGTAGTGATGTAATTATTGGACTATCACATCAAGGTTGCCCTATGCATGGTCCATGGCTCCCAATTTATTTATTTATTTATCTTTTACTCATATCTCTATGACGTATATGATTCCACTCCTCAAAAGTTCAAGTTTTTCCTTGAAATATCGTAAAGCATTATCAATTATTTTGACTTCTCCAATATGTTAATTCTAGTTCCACCTAGATATCACATATCAGTCTCCCATTATATGTTCAAAATGTCTTGAGCAGTAGCTTAATTGCATTTCAAATTAGAGCATTTCTCATATCCAAATTCAAAATCTGGTATAACGTTTATCATAGTGTTGTATTTATTCAAAATTTTGATTTTTTTTCTCATATTAATATGAATTTACAACGTAATATATATAGTATCCGTTGGGAAAATTTAAAAAAAAAAAAAANAAAAAAAATAAAAAATTTCAAGGATGGCTCATATATATATAGACAAGAATAAAGGTTGTACCAGGTAACTTTTTAAGAGCTTTCTTTATCTTGGTCTCACAACCTGCACAGTCCATGTGTACGCACATCTCTACTATCTGAAACCAGAGAAGAAAAGAGAAAAGAAAATTAAACGTTATATACCTGCAATTCAAGTACGTATCAATATCATAGTGCATGCTTATCATCTAGTAATTAAGTAAAACTTTCACTGAATTCATTGAAAACTAGTTGCAAACTCGTGTTGTGCACGAACAATTAATTAAACAGAGAAAGAGAAAAGAGAAACAAAAAAAGTAGCAGAAGGAAAAATGCAAGTACAATGACTTAAATAATCTTACTCATAAAAAAAATACTCTCTTTTTTATATATTAATAGAAGATATAAAAAAACTTGATAGAAGTGAAAATGGAAGAATGGAAGTGAAGTTTGATCAGGAGCTAGCTTTCTTGCGCAGGAAGAATCAAGACTAAACATTTTACCAATTCAACCAAATCCAAACTCATTTGAGCTTCATGTACATATACACTAAACAAATTCAAGTTTTACTTGACATGAAATGAAATAACTGTTAACATTTGGATGCCAAAGACATAGTAAGAACTGCATGCATGGAGATATATAGACAGAAACAAGAAGAGAAAGAATGTAAGATAGATTTCTAACCGTCATGATGGAAATTCTTAAGAGAAACCTCTCAAAGCTACTATTGCAAATGTTATGAGCTTCTAGTTAAGGACGAAGGACAATAAATGAGATTGTGCTCAATTTATAGACGGCAGAGAAGCACCTTTATGTTGTCACAGTGAGAGCCAGTAAGGGGCAGAAATGTGAGATAAGAAAAAAAATATAATATATATGTAGACATAGTCTTCACAGGTTTTCCATTTTTTCTTTTCTTCAACTTGCTTCCTAGCTAGGAGACAAAATTTGAGGATATATTTGACTATTTGGAAATTGCTTTGCAAATGCTTAGCACTTGAGAGGNTCTTCACAGGTTTTCCATTTTTCCTTTTCTTCAACTTGCTTCCTAGCTAGGAGACAAAATTTGAGGATATATTTGACTATTTGGAAATTGCTTTGCAAATGCTTAGCACTTGAGAGGAACATATATGAAAGCAACCTCTACAAGAAATAAACTTTTGTAAGAAACACATAAATGAAAACTTGGAGGGCAATTAATTAATCATGTAGACATCACCATCATCACTTAATTATTGCTATTACGTCGTTAATCGTTATGACTTAAGAACAATAATGGCATTCCATCAATGATCAGCAGCACAATGGAACCTTCGTTTAGTATCCAGTTTCTTTGGTTTGGTCTTGTATTAATCTATTTTGACGTAGGTAATATATTGACTTATCTAAAAACTCAAAAAGGGCAAAGCGCATGGCATATGAAACGGCAACGCGGGAGGCATATATGAAAGTGTCTTAGTATGAATTTTCTTTTGTTATGTCAAAGATGCAATTGCAGAAACTGCGTAGAGAGCTGTTGGCATGCAGGCTGAGTAAGCAATTGACATTTATTAGAATGATGACGACGTACAGATATTGGAGTTTAGAGGTTTATTTTTAAAAAAGAAAACTTAGGAGTTGGTTACATTTGGTTTGGGAGACTTAAATAAATGATAGCCACCGAGTAACGAGAAATTTCCCTGCATCTGTTATGAAACCCCAAAACGGCAAAATTAAACCTATGTCTTCTTTGACCATATATATATATAGAGAGAGAGAGAGAAATAAGAAGTATGACACTTTTATTTTAATTTTTAGTGTAGCAAAAGCTCCTATTCTTATTTTATATGTTTCATAGACATCATTTATTTCATACTTTAAAATAACATGAACCTATATATATATATATATGTAGTAGTCCTAAAATAGAGGCCCAAAATTTCTGAGGTCCAGTGATATGAAACCTGAAAGAGACAAGCATTGATGGGTCACACTTTCCCTGACCCGCCAAATCAGGGTTCCCGTTTCCTATAAATAGCCCCATCCGTTACAGGTAAAATGACTTGAACATTTTTTCTCTCATTCACAATTACTAATCCTCCGTTCAGACTAAATAGAACTGACTTAATCTTCGGAGCCCGGACACATCAATCCGGTCCAGTGTTTTAGCTTGTAGATAGCTCGGATAACTTCGGGAATTAACCTATATCAAGTACCGACCTCTGTGACCCAACCCGACCTAAAGCTTAGGCATCGTCAATATATATATATATATAGAGAGAGAGAGAGAGAGAGAGAAATAAGAAGTATGACACTTTTATTTTAATTTTTAGTGTAGCAAAAACTCCTATTCTTATTTTAGATGTTTCATAGACATCATTTATTTCATATTTTAAAATAACACGAATCTTCCTTTTCTTTTATGCTAAAATTTAAATGATAGAAGGTGTGTGTAATTTTTCAAACAATAAGAAAGGTCAGAGGGAGGTCTCGAATATAAAACCATTTTCTTGTGGAGAAAGTTCTATGGCCATGTGGTCTACAACCCAAACAACGAAGAGAATAAACTTCTAATGGCACCTATAATGCATAATAGTTACTGCATAGTAACTATATACATAATGAATACTGGTGTTAGAGTTGATGAAATAATTGCTTATTATGATAATGGACACATATGTCTCCATTTGAGTGTATGTAAAAATTTTTAGTGAAATTCTAGTAACCATGTGTAGACACTTATAAAAATGTGTATTTTTGTAGACCTATGTAGTGAGCAAACATAAGAGATATGAGAGTTTTTTTTTTTTTTTTTTTTTTTTTTTTTTTTTTTTTTTTTTTTTTTTTTTTTTTTTTTTTTTTTTTTTTTTTTTTTTTTTATTTTTTTTTTTTTTTTTTTTTTTTTTTTTTTTTTTTTTTTTTTTTTTTTGAGATTCAAAGTTGATTAGTAGACTATATTTGGAACTGTTGATGATGCGGGCTCTAATCAATGCATTATGGTTTTAACCAACCATAGCATTAGTAATCACAGAGTTATGAAAAGGAATTATTTGCACAGTTTTTTAATACCGCTCATGCACTTTGTTAGTTGTATTTTATTTTTATTACACCAAGTTGATATGAGAGATGCACTCAAAAGATCGTTTGAGGAGGAATTTAATCTTAGTATAATCAAAGATCTAACAAACATTTAGAATGTGCTCACTTAACTTTCTTCTACCAAAACATAATTGTACATTTACATAGAATGGGGTAGAGAAAAATGTGTCCACGTTTCATTATGCTAAAAATAGAAAACTCAAAAAACACACGAGTTGCAAAATACCAACCCCACTCCTTATAGATGTGGCAGCTCCAATTTCCACCCAAACAGGGTGATGGCTTAAAGAAGAAGAGCTATTACTTGTTAGAGGAGGGAAATAACATTTGAAGAATGTGGGATACGTAATTAAGGACATGAGAGATGAGAAGGGAGAGGAGATAGGGGGCAATCCATTCTAAATTCTAAAGGTTGGTAACCAAACAGATCAAGATATTTCGAAAATTAAAAATTACGAAAAAAAAAAATTGACAAAGGCCTAGAAGAATTGATTGAGAATAAGATGACAATTAATCAATCAAATCATTTTTTTTTTTTTGGTAACAAAAGGAAAGAAAGAAAAGAACAAGAAAGTTACAGCCATCCTATCAGCTAACAAGACAAGATAAAGTTACGTAGGAAGTTGATCATGCACCGACTAACCGATCAAACAAAAAAAACAAAGATTCTATGATATTATATGTGTATGACATATTACACTGACATGACAAACATATGTAATTTTTATATTTTATTTGATATAAAATTAATTTATTTTATTTTCTCAAACAAATTGAAAAACAGTTAATTTGTGCACATATCATTCACATATTAGCTATTCTTATGTAACAACAAAGTATCTAAAAAATCTCGCAAAAAAAAAAAAAAAGAACATACAAATTTGTCTTAAACAAATGGGTTAAAGGCCTGATTGACAGGTCCGTAGGTTGCCCGTTTAATCTTTATAAATATATTTATTTCTCTATTTTTAAATTAAGCAGGCTCCCTAATAGTCAATCCCTACAAGAAAAAAGCTAGTAATGAAAGCAACCTTAACAAAGCTCGGCATTGTGTTAAAATAGTATAGCCTTGAGCCGTTTCATTCATTTTTTGTATAGTTCTTGGTTAGGAGATTGTCTGAAGTATAGACACCATGTATTCAAGATATCTTGAGAGATAAAAGATTTGAGCAAGTAGCAACAACATTAATTAGAAACCTAGAAATCATGTTTATAAATTCCAGTCAGCAAGATTTCAATTCATATAGGCCTTTTGTTTTTCTACAATTTTTCGTAATTTTGTCAACCGCAACGACAAAGACATTATATAGAAATTAACAAGCTATAATTATCCAAACAAGAACCCTAATTAAGAAAATGTGTCTGTAAGCCTAGTCCAACACTAATGTTCCACTTATCACAAAATAAACAAAGGCATCAGCAACTGCAATGTGGACGTGGCCGGCTGAATGGTCTATAATGAGGAAACAGGTTGATGAGTAACACAAAGCTACTCATCTTGGTTTCTCCAATCTATTTGTCACATGCAGGTATCCACCATGTATATAATAAGCGATTGAATCACTCACCACAGAGCATCTCAATCTAAAGATACTTACTTTGAGATTTGGGAATCCTAGAGTTACAATGGCTCAGAAAGAAGGGGCAATTGTTGCCAAGGGCCATGAAGAGGGATTGAAATTGGCAGTCTCTCTCTTGGAAGAATTTGGACTTCCATTGGGACTTCTTCCTCTTGCTGATGTGATTGAAGCCGGTTTTGTTAGAAGCACTGGTTACATGTGGATCCTGCAAAAGAAGAAGGTTGAACACAGCTTTAAATTGATCGGCAAGCTGGTGAGCTATGATACCGAAATCAATGGTTACGTGCAAAAGAAGAAAATCAAGAAGCTTAAGGGAGTGAAGGCCAAGGAGCTCATGCTTTGGCCTCCTGTTGGTGAAATAACTGTTGATGATCCCCCCACTGGAAAGATTCAGTTCAAGAGTCTAGCAGGCATCACCAAAACTTTCCCCACCGAGGCTTTTGCTGCAGGCCAGTAACAAATGCCACAATATTACAGTATAATCAACTTCCTGAGCCTAAACCAGTTACTCAAGATTTACTTTTGATATCTAAGAAATAAATCAATCAACTTCTCCGTTTTGCTTTTTTTTATTCCATGTACTCCTGAACCTGATCTTTGATGTAATGAGAATTCATAGCAGTCGTGTTTCTTAGACTGATATGTTAAAGAGGAAATAAAAACACGAGTTATTTAGTTGTGACTATAATGTTACACCAAGGTGGTTTCCCAAATCCCAACTATAGGGATATATGATGGAAGCAACAGATAATGCACAAGAAAGCTATGACCACAAGTGACATTACCAGGGGAATGGCCATATCCAAGATAGACAAACTGCAAACAATTGCTGAATATTGATAAATTTTTTTAAAAAAAAACTTTCACAGTTCAGACCACAGTTACCCCTTCTCCATCCTTGGGAAAGAAAAGAAAAGATGATCTAATTTGGTGGGAAATTCTATGGCAAGTTCTTCCTATAAGTCCAAATCCCAAACCAAGTTCATCTCAACACAGTGAACTATCTTCCTTTTAATCTAAGTGCTGAATGTATTGACCATCTCTTTGTCCACTGCTCTTCTATTAAGATTTTCTGGTTTACACTCCAATGGGAATTGAATATTGATTATTCAAAACTTAATTCCTTTGATGACAGGTTCAAAACTCTCTTCAGTCCTTGTAGGCCATCTATTTACCCCAAAATTGATTACGAGGAAATATCTTCTCCACTCACTTTTAAAGTAGTTTGTCATGAAAAGAAGGTAATACCCTTTTCATGCTCAGGAAATTAGAAGGAAACACTATTGGAATTCTAGAATTGAGAAGGTAAAAGAGAAATCAATTCTCAACAATTATTTTAAGAAAGCTAAACCCACAAGATTTTTGCATTCATCCTTTTAAAGGGTAATGAACTCTTCAATCTCTAGCAAATCTTGCTTTAAGAGTCTCCTGTTACATGAAAAGTAGTATCTTCAGCAAGGTTTTGAAGAGACAAAACAGGTTTACTTTGGTAAGAAAATAAGTCTTGGTAAGATGATATGTTATGTAGGTTTTACCTGTATTTTTAAACAAGTGCATTGGCTCACAAGTACCTGCGTAAATGACAATAATACAATAAACAACATAACTTATCAGGCTTAAACTCAGAGACACACTCAACCACCTTAAGGAAGGAAAAGGAGAAATCTAATCATAATACCCATGTACTCAGCAAGATCTGACAAGCAAAAATCATGTAATTGATACAAAGTTTTGGCTTTGATGACTTCAAGCATTCTTTCTCAGACACCAAACATTCAGATGATTATACTTATGGATCTTGTCTACAGAGCAGAAAGTAAAAGAAGTCTAGTATTGGTCATAAAACATATCGAACAGCAACCAAGGTGAAAAATGGGCGACATAAGTATCAGAAACAGGTAGATGGTAAAAGTACTAATAGCACTTTACCAGGGAGTTGCCAGTAGCACTTTTGTAGCATGCTTCAAGGGGAACCTTAAGGAGATGACATTTCAAAATGTACCATTGTCAGAAATCAGAATACAGATGATGCTATATTGGGGCATAATCTATTGGCATTTGAAATCACTTATATGTCTGAAGAAGCACTTAGAAGTTTAATTGAAAATTTATAAACTAGCTGCAATAAAAAATACTTCTACGCCATAAATAATCAGTAATGAGAAGCTTCTATTCACACGTGTTAGCAAAAAAGGGGGAAAAAAAGAAGCCCAAAAAAACCCACTGTTAATACAAACAAGATTTTCCAACCCCAACTCTCCTCTATCTTAAAAGGTGACAGATTGGAACAGCTTCAGTCATCACCATAAATCAGTCTGCTGCCAAGAAACCCAAAAAATTAAAAAGAAAGAAAGAATGAAATCAATATTCAAGATTTTTATGTTCATTGGTATTAAACATATCAGTTTATTTGGCCTAAAATTTTCCTGAAATCACTTGTACTCTTTTTTTCTTGCTTCACTTGAGAAAGGCACTTAAACTCAAGTGAGTATGTTCTTGTGCAAATAGATTGTAAATCACTGTCATGAGCTTTTATCACGAAGAAGCACTGATTGGTACCATGAGTAAACGAGAAATAGAAACAGAGCTTTCTCAAGTATCCAAATAATGAAAAAAGAATGCTTTGGGCTTAGATACATAGCATCTAAAAAAATAAGCCCCCTGAAGGAGAAGGGATGAATAGACACCTTACAAAATGAAGCGTGCAGAATGATGCTTCACACTCAAATTCGGGAATTTTGAGTGTCATAAGGAGGAGAGACAAAGCATACAGGCAAATGGAGTCTATTCAATGGTGTTGCGCCAGTTTGTATTACCAAGTGAATAGAAGGAAAGGAATTAACTCTAGAAATGACTAGGAATAAGAATCAACCATAATTTAAGGACATTAACTGCATCCAGCATTAGGAAAAAGGTCATAAATATGAGGTGAACATACTCAATCAGATCTAAGCAACCCCATTTTTACGTCCTAGGGAGCAAACTTCCTATAGTATTATTTGTTGAAGGATAAGATCTATAAACCAGCATACACTTTGCCCGCCACTTTGTTCTTTAATGTTCACACTACAGATCAGCTGCATAGTGTTACAGTCTTAAAATCTAGAAGTAATGAGATCAAAGCATGAGCACCAAGCAATACAAGAAAATTACATAGGTATGTGAAAATCACCAGCTCTTTTAAACTTCAGGGAATGAGACTGATGGGAATAGAAGATACACAAAGTACTATAAATTGTGCACCAGTTAGAAGTTCACCAGGACCGGAAGAAACTCGATTACCTCCATAGGATTTGGACACCATTGAGATAATAAACTGAATATATTTGTTAGCTTTATTCTTTTATGTATCATTGTATAGTAACTTTGTAAGTCTCCCCCACATAAACTACTATACATGTGTCAAACTCTGCATATAATTTAACATGGGATATTCCTGCGTAGAGCACCTAGTGACCCAAGAGCCCTTGGTACCAAGAACGGCATTTAACGACATTAGTCATCAATGTAGCTACATTAAGATTGTCAAAGTCAGTTTACCTGACACTGAAGCTTCCATGAAGAGTACTCACATAGATAGAATAACTAAGTTGTATGTTATAGTTGTAGCTTTACAAACACTCTCTCTAGGAAGAGAATTCCACAGTTGCTGACCTCTCAACATGAACACAATCTCAATAGCAAATACTTAAGGGGAAAATGCAGCTATAGCAGTAATTTGAACTGCAATCTCTGGAAAGAAGCATCAAAAGAATTGGTAAATATGATCATATAAATGCCAATGTCTGGATAGAAAGTGTAAATCAAGTTGCATAGATTTTCCACAGACCAAGAGAAAGATACAAAAATTCCAAAAAAAGAAAAAACCATATATGTGATCATGAACAATAAATAATGGATTTCTTGTGTGGCTGTAGGAAATTGACAAAAAATGTATGTTCCATCATATAGTGGTATTTGAGCAGGTGCCAATTAAAATGCCTGAAAATCTGAAACCTCTCAAACAATGCCAGAGTTGAACACATGTAGATCCAGTAATGTGTTGTAATGCCCTTTCTCAATTTCCTCTTCCTTCACCTGATGAAGAAGAAGGGTCTCAATAATTAAGTCTTCCCAATCAACATCATCAACCAACACTCCTCTTCTCTTCTTCCTCTTCTTCCCACGATGACTCACATCTAAAACAGAGAGATTGGCACAAGCACCTAGATCAGCATCTAATGGATACATAATTCTATCTATGCGTAGCTTGGCAGCATCAATCTTCTCTCTTCTCCTCTTACATTTCAAGCAACCAGCAGTAAAAGATGGTGGCACAGCATCCAATCCTACATCATTCTCCAACAATTGCTGAAGTAGAAGCTTTTTGCTCAGTTCTGATTTCCCACTCCACCACTCACTACAATCCTGAAGATCAAGATGTAATCTTTTTCTTTTTGGGGCTCCATTCCCTCTTGAGGACTTTGCATGATCAGCCTGACTTAAAAATTTCTTATACACCATGGATAAACATTCAGATGAAATCTGCAGCCTGTCCACATTCTCAGTGCCTGTTCTCACAGACCCATTACCTTCTGGCAAAAGATACTGGGAATCCTTCTTGGAGCTAATTACATCAGTCCCATCTCCATATTGATCATCTTGTTTCAAACACTCACTAACAACATCTGCCAAATTAACCTCAAGCTGATCTAAATTCTTCCTCTTCTCATCAGATTTTGACATAGACTTCCTCTCCATATACTGCATAACAAATGGTGCATTCTTAACTATGTTTTTAACATTGATATCCTTCCCCCAAGGCAATACTTGAGCAACTTTTACAAGTGTCTCCAGAAGCTCCTTGTACCGTGTTCTACAAGTCGAAATCACGGCACGGACTTCATTCGCCAAGTCCTCAATCCGAACTTCAACTTGATTCAATTCTGCCACCAAAACCAAAACTGCAACCACCAAAGGGAGTGGCCTACGCCCTGTACTCAAAAACCACTTCACTGCACACTGTATCAAAAAAGTCCCCTGCTTTCGAATTCTGTCCAGTTTACTCCACTCAATATCAGAAAAACTATGAGAATTCTTAAGGGTCCGTTCCAATGAATGCACAATATTAAACTCAGGAAATTCAGGTTTTTTTAAATCCAAAGAATCAATAACACGCTGAATCATCTTACCGAGCTCAAAAACATCACACCCAACAACAGAAGCCACTTCTGCCATGGGCAGCGGGCAATTATCTTGTCGCATAACAACGTAAGAACACGCACCAATCAAGACTTGGAACCAATCACCTTGTCCAAATTCACCCTCTGTAATGGTAGAAATCATGGCTCTAACATCACTAGTTTTGTAAGGTATGCCTAACATGGATGTGAACTCGTTGATCAATCTATGGGCTTCAAGAACTTTCCTTTCTTTGTAAGTGTAAATGGTACCCGTACCTGCGGTTCCAACGCGGATAAACGTGCCTGTTGGACCGTTGATGCCGCCGATTTGGGCTTCGAATTGGTCGTATGGTTGAACGACGCCGCACGATGAGCATATTAATTCGCCGGTCACATCGTCCCGGAAAAAAGACGTTTTCCGGCAACTGCTGCAGGACTGAGAGCTCGCCATGGCGGAGCTCGGATTCCGTAAGGCGTGGTTTTGCTTGGAGGGTCTGTTTGGCAAGAAAATCGGCTTCCAAGGGCAAAAAACCAAAAAGATGGAACAAAATGGGCTTGGGAATCTGGTTCTAAAACCCTGATAAAACCTCAGGCGAACTTGAAGGGGCTCTGCAACGCGACGTTTTATGGGGGAGAGACTGGTAATTGATATGGGAGAGACCGACTGGGAGTGTTCTGTTGAGGCCTTAGGGGAAAGATCCGTCACGACTTGTTTTATTTTGCCGTTTCAACTTACAGGAGACTCAGTAATCACTAATTAGTAATTACATTAGACATAAACTTTGGGTAATGTTATCTTCTTCTCTTTTATTTATATTATTCTTGTTAATATGTAATAAACACATTACCTATTGCTACATTAAAAAGATCAAAATACCTCTACTAAGATATACACTCTCCTATATATTCTTTCTAGACATTTTTTTGGTCTCTCACGCTTTTTTTTTCTCTCTGAGTTCCTTTCACTCCCTCCCCCAATCTTGCTAATTTGAGTGTCAGAGGTGGCGTCGAAGCTCCAGCTCCGGCTCTGGCCTCCCCTGACCGTACTTCTCTCTCTTGTGCAAGTTGCTTAGATGCTGGTCATCAACAATTCTAAAATTGGGTAATACTATCTTTTTTTTTTTTATATATATACATAAATAACGATTACAATTAAAATCGAGGGGATTCATAACTAGGAAAGAAAATAAAGAAACTGGTCTTATGACTAGAGCACATTCTATTGAGCTAGATCTTTTTCTTTTGTATAATACTATATGTACATTAAATATTAATACATTATATTTTGTGGGCCAATGGATTAATTCAATTGATAAAAATTCAAGTACTTTGCTTGTAACATCTAACTTCAAATCTCACTTGTAAAGCTGGTGGCATACTCTCACTTTAAACTTTTTGAAACAAAAAAAAAATTACATTTTGTCACATTGATACATATGGCACAACCTTTATTTAACTGGACTCACAAACCACACACAATACAATTAGTTGAATCTTTTTAAAATGTTGAGACTCTATGGTTGAGTCCCTATTCTTCTTATATTCCTAACTAAAAAATTTAAATCTATCTACCTGTTAATTTTATTTTTTTTTTAAAAATGACCCATCTACCTTTTTTTGTGTGACTAATATACTACTAACTAAGGACCCTGACACAGTATAAAAAATAATATCATGCAATAATCATTTCTCTAAATAAAAAATGACATATCCCACAATCAATTTTTGAAACTTGATTCTATCCATAACCAGTTTTTTGCAAAAAATTATTTTTACTGCTAAACCTAACACTCAGAGCAAAGCTTTTCCCAATAATTCTCGTGGCTTGTCCCATGTTAGAAAGCATTAGGTTTGATGAAGGGTGAAAGTATTTTGATAAGAAAAAACAGAAACAAAAACTGGAGAAACTAATTTTTGTTTCTCTAAAACACCCAATTTTTGTTTTTTGAAGTACTTTTAAAAGTTTTGATATATTCATCTAAGACACAAAAGGGTTCTTTGATTTTAATATTATATTTTACAAACTTATTTACTTATGTATTACACTTTAAAATTATTTACTTAAATATTATACTTTTTAAAAAATTAAAAATAAAATAAAATCTGACAATATGAGGTCCACTGGAACACTATTTCACATGTGACAAGTTCAGTGGAGACACGTTGCTTAAAATTTGGCTAGTCTAATTTTTTTATTTTATTTTCTCTTTCATCCTTTCACTTTCATCTTCTCTCTCTTCCTTTTTATCTTCACCATTTTTTTTTTCACGTGTGACCACTATTTACCATCTCTCTCACTTTTAACTTCTCTTTTTCAATTTTATCTTTACACATTTTTCTCTTTTTTCTGCCACATGAGACATGCTGGATCCCATGCAGTGTATCTCTTGTATCCAATGAACTCCATGTTGTCATAATTTTAAAAAAAATATATATAATATTTAGGTAAATAATTTTAAAAATGTAATAAATAAGTAAATAAGTTTGTGAAGTACAATATTGATGTCAAAAAGCCAACACGAAAGGGTTTTTTCCCTAAGTGGAACACTCAATAATCATTTACCAATGCAAATGTTTGACACAATTGCCAATTCAGCTTAATTAGATAATATTTGGTTTAGCCTTTTGAATCACTCAAACCATGGTTTGAGCCAATCGCTGGCCTCTTCAAGCTTTTACCTAAACTATAGTTTATGTTTCTTGAAAGCTAATCCATATATTAGCTTCAGTAAGATCATGGTTCTACAAATATTTTGTTAATTGCAGTCAATGGCTTAATTTATGATTATTTTATTTCTTACAAAGTATATAGAAGCGATTAATAAAACAGGTCATAAAACATCCTTCAAAAGCTAATAAACTCTTTTCAACTATGCAGATTAGTTTGAGAAGAACATCTGCATATGCAGCATGTTTGCTTCGGTAGCAAGCATTTAGTAATCGGAGATTTCTCTGGTCAGTCTATTGTTCAATCTTTGTGTGCCACATAGATATAGTCAAAGTTTGTTATAAAGTCAAAACAGTAATGCTTTTCTACCAGGGCATATTATGCCTTTCAAGTACCATAGAATTGTCCTTAGTAATCTACATTAGATATCTATGTGGCACATAATTTTATATGCATCAAAAGACAGCCAAAAAAATTCCAATCCTCTTTTCCAGTTTTGGGAAAGGTGGGAGGGATAAGCTGCAGGTGATTAGCTCATATATTACACTCATCTAACCGACTTTTATGCAGCTGAAATGCAGGATTGACCCAGCCTCCGCAGCTGCACTGCATACCTGCCCAGTTGAAGTAACCTAAACGAGCATTGCAACCCATACAGAGCAGTTTCTCTTCCACATGACCTTCTTCTACTGGCAAGTTCAATCAATATGCATGTAGTGTTAAAATGAAGGTAATCTAGCAGCAACAGAACAATGTATACTGAGAATTTACAATTACCTGTTTGCATCCACTTCATGGGCTCAACAAATATGGAGGTGCAGTTAACCTGTTGCTTTTCTGTTTCCCAGGGATCACCACTTCTCTTATTCCACTTGAAGCTTAATTCTCCTTTTCCATGCTCATGTGAAACTATATTCTCCTCTGAAGCAACAATTCTCCGACATTTCTTACAACGGTATATGACTTGAGGTTTTGCTGTGGTTTCCGATTCAGAGCTACCAGCTTGAGCCATTTTGGCTTACTCAGGAAATGAGTTATGTCCAATGCACTGCCAATTAAAAGAAAATAAGAGAACAAGAAATATTTTAGCATATCCAGATCTCAATAGATGTCAAGAAGTAATTATTCAGTCAGAAGCCAACAGTGAGATATTAAATAAATATCAGAAGTTAAACTAACAGATAACTATGAAAAGAATTGAAATGGGTAATCAGTATATCCAAACTGTGCCCTGAAAATGCAAGTAACAAAGTACTGCTGACATTAATGATTTTTGTGTCTAGTGGCAACTATAGAAACCTATGTAAATTACAATAAAACCAGTTGCAGTATGAGTTAAGAAAAAGAAGATAATGCAAGAAATGAGTTCCAAGCTCAATATATATATATATATATATATATATATATATATATATATATAAATATAATCCTAATTCTTAATCTGGAAATGAAATCTGATCATTGAGGAAAACTTGATGTATTCCGGTATGTAAGAACTTGAGTATGAAATTCTGGAAAGTTTCAATAGAACCAATACATATAAAGTGCTTAGCAGAACTATCTGAACAAGAAACACACTATCTGATTTAGTACCCCAGATATATGCAATCCAACTCCCAGTATGGAATACCATTTTTCTCAGTCTCCCTATCTCCATGAACACAGACATGTATGCACAAAATCTCTAGAAGACTTATAGAACCAATACATATTAAAGTGTTTAGCAGAAATATCCGAATAGGAAAGACACTACTATCCCATTTAGTACCCCAGATATATGCAATCAAGAATCAACCTTTTGTGAGTCTCCCTATCCCTTTGAACACAGAGACATGTATGCACAAAACTCCTAAAAGACTGATAGAACATATTAAGTGCTCAGCAGAACTATCCAAAACACACAGATGCATGCACAACAAGGGTTCAATAGAATTAATACAACTAAAGTGCATTGTAAACCTATCCAAACAGAAAAAGCACTCTGATTTAGTAGCTCACACATATCCAATCCAACCCGAAAACTGAAATATACTATTTTCAGTCCCTCTATCTTTCTGAAAACATAGACATGCCTGCACTGAAATACCACACAAATCACATGCAAAACTACTCAAATTTTACAAATAAAACCCTTCATCAAATGTCCACTGCTCCAAAAGAAATGCTACATGTTCTGCTATGTGGAACTTAATCACCACATCAAGGTGAGACTCTGAAATGTCGAACTACTGGCGACAATTTCACTTCCTTGGAAACCAATAATGCAGAGATATACATATATGTATATAGGCAATAAAATCTCTCCTATAGATGATTCCTGGAAAATAATTCTTAAAACATGTTCTGCCATGTGGAACATAATCACTGCATCAAGGTGAGACTCTGAAATGTCGAACCACTGGCAACAATTTCACTTCCTTGGAAACCAATAAAAACTCTACTATAAATGATTCCCGGAAAATAATTCTTAAAAGTGCTATGAATTGCCTCCAACAGGGGACCTTACTGTAATAATGAAGCATATTGACAGATGAAAGGGGCAGTCAAAAACTCTTAATTCTAAATTTAATTTTATACTTCTTTTCCCCAAAATCATATTTACATAAACAAAAAAAAAAAAATTTATAAATTAAACTCAAAAGCCTTAATCTGCATCATACATTAAGATACATAATTAAGTAATGCCAGAAAATAAAAAAAAAAAATCCTAAACAATGGCCTTTCTATTCTTTCAACTTTCTTTTTTACTGTAACAACCTCAAGAATCAAGAAATTGTAAAAAAGGATTTTTTTTTCCCTTCCTTTGTGCTTTAAAATGATAGGTTCTACTACTCAAATCACAAACAATTATAAAATCAAACATGAAAAAAAAAAAAAAAACGAAAATTGCGCATTGAAAGAAAGAAAGAGTTACCTGGCAGAGAGCTTCGAACTGGCTTAGCCGGAAGCCTGGGGGAACCTTATATATGTTCTCTTCTGAATTCTGATCTTCTCTCTGACTTTCTTCTCACTGAGTATTTTAACGGAGACATATCATTCTAGGGAATTACCAGTGCAATGGATCCAAAAAATCTTAGCCCATATTCTTTTTCTGGATTATTAGGGCAAAGCCCATATTCACTTCGTAAAATTTGGAAAGGAATTTTGAAACACTAGAAGCCCAATTATGAAATTTGGATTGAGACGATTGGTCCCTTCTTTTGTCAAGGCTACACAACATGATTAGTATATTTTCTCCTAAAATTTTACTCCTATTAATTTTAATAAAAAATTTATGATACCACATAATATATTATATTATATTAACGTAACAAATATATATAATTTTTATATTTTATTAGATATAAATATATTTTATTTTATTTTTTCAAACAAATTTAAAAATAATTGACTTATATACATATTATTTACACATTAATTTTTTTTTCATATAATACAATATATTAAAAGTATCTAAAAGAACCTCTTAATTTTAATAAAAATTTGACATGGGACCTCTATGATGAGAGAGAAATAATTAACCATTTGAGCGTCCACTTGAGAACGGAATGTTGCCTTCTACACAAACACTTGTACAATACAATTAGTTTAACGGAAATTCTATAATACTACATGAGTATGTCATATTACACTAACGGGACAAGCATATATAATTTTTATATTTTATTAAATATAAATATAATTTATTTTATTTTCTCAAATAAATTTAAAAACAGTTAATTTGTACACGTGTCATTTTTATATTGGCTAATTTTATGTAGTATGACATACTACATAAATATGAAAAGTATCTAAGAAACCTCATTTGTTTAAAAAGGTTGTGGTCTTAGTTTTGAATTTCATTCTTTGTATCTTCGTGAAAAATCTAGCTCTATTTATTTAGGGACAAAAGAAAACCATAGGAATGTAATGTGCTCAAAAAATAAAAAAGAGTAAAGAATTCTTGACGTGAATACTTAGTGGAGATGGCACTTACATGTTATTGGCAATTATACAAATTCATTAGTTGTTGAAAAGAATTGCATTCTCACATCATACAACAGTAATTCAGTGATTTACCATAAAATTGAAGTATAACTTGAAAAAAAAAAGTTGAGAGGTATTAAAACATCTATAAATATTTTTACAGAGATTCTATGATATTACATGTGTATATTATATTACACTGACGTAGCAAACATGCGTAATTTTTATATTTAATTTAATATAAAATTAATTTATCTTATTTTCTCAAACAAACTAAAAAATAATTAATTTATATACGTATCATTTACATATTAATTATTTTTATATAATATAACATATAATAAAATATTTAAGAAATCTCCATATTTTTAAGAGTCAACTTGAATTCAAGAAAAGAAATACAGTCATTTATTCACTTACTTGTCTTATAGACACGTGCGTTGCATGCGTACTAAGAAATTTAATTAAATACTTAATTCTGGGGTGCTAGGGTTTTGGGCTTCCTTTTAACCGAAACAACCCGAGAGATCAGTAGGGCGCGAGAGCAAGAGGAGACACAGACGGCTTCGCCGGAGAAGAGCCATGGTGCACGTATCGTTTTACCGCAACTGTAAGCCTCCCCTGATCCGTTTCTGCTGAAGCCATTGTTTTCTCTTTCTGATATTGTGTATGTTCATCAAAGTAACCCCTTCGATCTAGCTTAATTCCCTGTATGATTAAGTCCTTATTGAATCCTATAAGACGTGAAAACTAGTTCTACCTTTTCAAAAGTTGCAGACTTTGCCGTGGTTGCTGAGAGTTTTGTGATGCTAGTGGTTGTCCCATTAGATGTTAGATAAGTAGAATGATCTTTGTGATGAAAATACAGAATTAATTTTAACTAGATATTTGAATGCATTAGTGAGTCTATATGCAAAATGGGTATATGAACATTGATAAGTGTTTTGTCAATTTTTTTTTTTATGCAATTCCATTATTATGATGGAAATTTATAAGGATTTTTCCTATAATTTAGCTTTCCTGGTCATTGTTGCAGTGAAAATTTAGCATATATTTAGATGCTGGGTGGAAATGATTATTGTTCACTTATCAATTTGAAAGAGTTATGTCTTCTGTTGATGAATAGATGGGAAAACCTTTAAGAAGCCTCGTCGTCCCTATGAGAAGGAGCGATTGGATGCTGAATTGAAGCTTGTGGGAGAATACGGGCTTCGATGCAAGAGAGAGCTGTGGAGAGTTCAGTATGCTCTGAGCCGTATCCGTAATAATGCAAGGATGCTTTTAACCCTTGATGAGAAGAACCCGCGTCGGATCTTTGAAGGTGAGGCCCTTCTCCGGAGGATGTTCCGATATGGGCTTTTGGATGAGAGTCAGAACAAGCTTGATTATGTCTTGGCTTTGACTGTGGAGAATTTCCTTGAGCGTCGCCTGCAAACACTTGTGTTCAAGTCAGGAATGGCAAAGTCAATTCACCATGCCCGTGTGCTCATTAGACAGAGGCATATCAGGTTCTTGTTTATGTCCTTTCTTCCTTCCAAGTTCAGTGCTAGTGAATGGGAATAACTGCTTGTAAGTGGTAGTTCTCATATTTTAACATGAAATATTAAAATCAGGTAGATGTAGCTATGTTGTAGATTATGGATACCATGTTTCTTTATCATACTTAATTCTAGAGGATTACCCTGAAAAATAAGAAAGCACCCATTGCGAAATACCTCCTCTGTTGGACACTAGCAGGTTTTGCTAAGTAAATACTAGAAATGGATTCAAAATAGGATGGGGATTGTTCTCTGTTTTGAACTTTGTCAAAGTTTTAATTCCCCTTTCAAAGCATGACACTTATTTGGATTACTTAGGGAACATTTGAATTGTGTGGCTATGTCAATTTTGTGAAGGTCTGCATAGCTTACTTATATTCATCTTTTGATGTCATCATAGCTACAATTTGTATATCTGCTTGCTACTATTTTAAAGGCCATAGATTAAATTTATGTGGTATTTTTAGTTTTTTTTTGTTTACCATAACCTCAATGGTTTGGATAAACATCCTTCTCTGTTTGTTCCTCTAAAATAAATGTCCTATTACCACCTCAAATGATTCTTTGATTCTATCTCCTCACAAACTATAAATTTCTTGGGCTTATTTTCCTTAACAGATCATTATATAGCCCATCCTTAATACGGTAATCAATGAGCATATTTGCTTAATATGCTTTCTGGCTAGTTTTCTTCCTTGCATTTCCTTGAGCATGTTACTGAATTCTAATGCCAATTCATAATTTGAAAGTATTTTTGCCTAACCACCAACCAGATTTAGCTCTTTTTGTTACTGCCAATTTCAGCCACCATTGTAAAAAAGTATATTTGCCAGAGACAAGTTCAATGTTATTGAATATGGAGATTCAGTATAGAAAATTCATGTTTATAATAATCTTAATTCTATATGGGCTTTGCAGGGTTGGGAGACAGGTGGTGAACATCCCTTCCTTCATGGTGAGGGTTGATTCACAGAAACACATTGATTTTTCGCTCACAAGTCCACTTGGCGGCGGACGTCCTGGAAGGGTGAAGAGAAAGAATCTCAGGGCTGCTGCTAAGAAGGCTTCTGGTGGTGATGGAGAAGAAGAGGATGAGGAATGAACTTTGGATATATGGAGTTCTCCAATACTCTTAGATCTCGTGTTAACTTTCTTTATTGTCAATTGTCTATTCAGTTTTGTGCTGCAATATTATAGTATTAGACTCTTTTAATATTTGTCTCGCATTCAAGAAGCCTTTCTTGAGCATATAGTTTTGTAACAATGACTGGAGAAGTGTTCAAATTTTGGTTAAAATTCAGATTATGAGATATAGTGACTTATAAATCACAAGCACTATCAATTGTGTGTTGGTTTAGTCCCATTTATTCCTCCAACACGAACCATTTAACTATGCTTGATTTCTTGGCCTGTAAGGTTAGGCTGTATGAAGTGGGAAAATTGACATAGTCTTTTGTACTTAAATAAATCAAAGATTATACTCGGACCTCGTTTTTTCAGTGACAATTTTATCCAAGCTCTTATCTTCAAATTATAAGGAAATCCTACTTTGCTAATTGTGATTATGACCAATTCAAAGAAGCACAAGCACAACAGGACAATGCTATAGAGGAGGAAATAAGGTAGCATTAGTACTATTATTTGCTTCATGGTTTTTCTTTGATTATGTGATTATGACCAATTCGAAGAAGCACAAGCACAAGGTAGCATTAGGACTCTATTATTTGCTTCATGGTTCCTATCATTTACCATGTATTGTATATCACATGTATCATACAAAAGGTAAAGTCTCTCAAATATGCTAGACGGAATTTCTTTGATTATGTGTATTCTAATGCCCATAAATGGGAAAATACAAAATAGTCCTTTGTATTGTAGGTATTAGATATATTTTAATTTAACCTTTTTTTTTTTTTTTTCTTTCTAAGTTCTCCCCTCTCAGCTCAAGTCTTGTTTAGGGCCAATGTGTCTGCAATTTTTTGGAAGGAGTAAAATGAAACTCAATATAATTTTTCTTAACACATATCATAAAAGCATATAAATTTATAATTAGATTTACTTAATTTTTTTAATTTAGGGTTTAGATTTCTTACTATATCTTACCACATCTTTCAAGTTTTTGATCCAACATTTTCTCTTCAGATGTGTGTAGAATAGAAAAGTGCTAGAAAATCTTGAGAATCTGCAACAAGGTTGTCACAAAAGCATTTTTCATCAGAATAAGATTGCATAAAAAATACATGTGATTTTTTTTCTTATAAGATAAAATTAGTTTTTTTAACTAAATGAGTTATAGTTAAGTCGTATTAAAATCGTTCTTAAAACTTGCAGGTTTTGTATTTGAATTCAAAGTCATAGTCATAGTATTAACCTACTAAAAAATAAAGATTCGTTTACTTGAAAAAATCCTTTCTTTTTTTTAACCTTTGTAACAAAAAAAATCTTTTTCTATTTAGCCAAAAAAAATGGTATTTTTTATTTATTTATTGCATTATCTGCAATTTGGGCTGCATGGAAGGGCTTAAAACCCGGTTCCTTTGCCAAACAACCCGTTCGTATGATTGGGGTTTTGCGTTTTGGGCTTCCTTAAAATCAAATCGACCCGAGAGATCAATTTCTCAGTGCATAATATTCATACCTAGGGCGCGACAGCAACAGCGAAGGACAGAGACGCCTTCGCCGGGGAAGAGCCATGGTGCACGTTTCTTTCTACCGCAACTGTAAGCTGCACATGATCTGTTCGAAATGAAGTTTATATTTTTATGTTTTTCAGTTTCTGATATTCTGTACGATCTACCTTTGGTATATGAAAAGTTGCAGATTTCGTCATAGTTACTGTGATTTTAGTGATGCTAGTGTTTTTCCCAAAGATGTTTCACTTAATTGGGACTTTAATATGTGAACCCCAGCTATTGCTTGATGTGGAAGACGAGCTCATAACAGTGAAAACTGCTATCAGTTGCTTAAATGATATTAACATAAATAAGTTTTTGTTATTATTGTTATATTTTTTCTGTTGATTTTTTTTGTAAGTGTAAAAGCAGCAACTTGTGTGAACTTTTTTTGTTTTGAGCACAGATTATGATAATTTTACCTATGAATTTAGCTTTCCTTGTGGTTGGAGTGAAGTATTTTTTTGTATCTTCCTTCATTTGATTAAAGGATTAAAGGGCTGAAAGGTTTATGATCATGATCATTCATATGTTTTTAAATGATGAATAGATGGGAAAACCTTCAAGAAGCCTCGTCGTCCCTATGAGAAGGAGCGATTGGATGCTGAGTTGAAGCTTGTGGGAGAGTACGGGCTTCGATGCAAGAGAGAGCTGTGGAGAGTTCAGTATGCTCTGAGCCGTATCCGTAATAATGCAAGGATGCTTTTGACCCTTGACGAGAAGAACCCACGTCGGATCTTTGAAGGTGAGGCTCTTCTTCGGAGGATGTTCAGATACGGGCTTTTGGATGAAAGTCAGAACAAGCTTGATTATGTCTTGGCTCTGACTGTGGAGAATTTCCTTGAGCGTCGCCTGCAAACACTTGTGTTCAAGTCAGGAATGGCAAAGTCAATTCACCATGCCAGGGTGCTCATCAGACAGAGGCATATCAGGTTTCTAATTTTGTTTTTTCACCTTTCTGCTTCTGGGAATGGTGCTATTGGTAGGAAACAAATGCGTGTGATTTCAAATTCTCTCACTCTTAATTTGCATTTTTAACCTTAAATAGGTTTCTTAGTGATTATGAATGCCAAGTTTCTATGGTGCTGGTATTAATTTAAGAGGTTTATTGTTAAGGATAGGAAATACCTATTATAAAGCATCTTTCCTCTCTGTTGGATATGTGCAGGATGTGCTAACTTAGAAATTTCTTGTGTAGAAATGGATGAGAGAAAAAGGATGGGTAGTATTCAATGGATTTGAGCTTTATGGGGATTTTAGTTTTCCTTTTCAAGGATGAAAATTGAATGTTTTATGTGGATTATCAATTAAACTTTTGAGTAGTGTACAGTTATGCCAACATTTAAAAGTTATTAGAGATGCTTTTGTTCTTATTGTGAGGTCATAAGTAGTCATAGTTAATAAATCTTTATGCTGCTACTAAAGGTGGCTAAATATAAAAATAGTAGGTCATCTATCAGTTCTTAAATCTTATTTTTTCTTAATATTTTTTGTTTAACTGCAACCTTGGTGGTTCATGTAGACACTCTGTTTTAGATGTTCTTCGAACCTAATTGTTTTATTACCCCCTCAAATGGTTCTTCTATTCTATCTCCACTGGTGCTGTAACTTTCTATAACCAACTTTTCTTAACAGAACATAATGTGGCCCCTCCTTGATTTGACATATCAAATACTGCTCTTTGCTTCATATGTTTTTTGCCTGGGTTTCTTCCTTGTATTTCCTTGAGCTTTTTGCTCATTTTTTTGCCAAGTATTAAAAATCAGAAGCTATTTTGTATCTTGGTACTTCTCAAATGATGGACTGTGTTTAAACAGAACTTGTTTTAGCTCTATTGTTGAATTGCCAGTTTGGGGTACTGTTGCAAAAAGCTTTCTGTATGAGATAATTAAGTAAAATTGAATTCTAAGTTCTTTTGGAGGGAGAGATTCAGTAACATTTACTTATGCAATTTAGAGAAAATACCTCTCAAAGGTTGTTATCTCATTCTTTGATATTTAATTCTGGAAACTGGTTCTTATTTCTTCTTACTTGGGGGTGCTTGGCAGGGTCGGAAGACAGGTGGTGAACATCCCATCTTTCATGGTAAGGGTTGATTCACAGAAGCACATTGATTTTTCACTTACTAGTCCACTTGGTGGTGGACGTCCTGGAAGGGTGAAGAGAAAGAACCTCAGGGCTGCTGCTAAGAAGGCGTCTGGTGGCGATGGAGATGAGGAGGATGAGGAATGAATGTCAGATATATGACTTTTGCCAATACTCTTGGATATTGAGTTAGCTCTTTTCACTGCTTTTTATAGTAGTTTTGTTTCATGCCTGCCATATTATAGCATCAGATTCTTGAATCTGGTTTGAGAGATTTATTCCAACCCCTTTTTTTGTAATTTGAATTTTGTTGAATTGTTACAGTTTTGTTCTATTTAAGAGCATGAATATCTTTGACTTAGTAAGCCCTGGCCTCATCAATAATCTATTGCTTTAGTGTCATTTATTCCCACTTCAACTTGGATGATCTGAATTTAGGTCCTCCAATCCCAAAAGAGCCAACGGTCCTAAATTGCTATGGTTTTTTTGTTAGTAAGCTGGTTCACCTCCTGTTATTTCATCTTCAAGCTTTTCATTTTTCCATGTTAACATCAATGGTGATAAGATGGTATTCAGGCCATAAACGTCCCTTTGATGTAATTAACATGTCAACAACGCTTGTGCAAAATAAATCAATTTTTTTTTTTCCCAGTACAGATGCTTTTTCTCTTAGTACATAAATTGCCACGAAGATTTGAAATTAAGAAATTCTGACCTTTATCCGAAATCTTAAAAATGTTTTGTTGGTGGTATATATAAGGGTCTCACTATGGATGTTAGTATCTTATACATGTACAGGTTGCACGTTCAATGTTAGTGGAAATGGCACAGAAAATGAAAAATAAATTATAAAGTAAAATAAACAAACATGAAGATATCATTCTCTTCCGATGGCATTTGTTGCCAATCATCTAAACCCTATGTTTACCTTGGAAAAGACATCATTAGAGCCAACATAGTGCTATGCTGCTTCATTTTCACTCTGCAACAACGCTCAAGAGTGAATACTTAACGAAAAAGATGTATTTTCCCATTCTCTACAGCAAGCCTTGCTCCTGATACAGCCCAATACCCTGGTGTGTCTTCTCCTCTGATCATCTCCGTCGTGTCAACAAACCGTAGAAGCTTAGGCGGCCTCGGGTGTTCAGCAGAATAAGTACTTGAGCCTGTAGTTACATCTCCCAGCTTTGGATAATTGCCGCAGAATTGATCGAAACTGGGTGAACCATCCCATTAAGGTTCTTTCTGAAGAGTAGCACCAGTAGGTTTTGAGAAGCGCAGCAGTAGAAAGAGACAATTGTTTTCCACTTCCAATTGGCATCCAGTGACGATGCAGATAGGATCATCTGATGGAACAGGAGCTGTACAAACATATGAATTGCAGTTGCATTTAACTTTTTTATGGAAGCTGCAATTGTTGGATTCACAGGCTAAATAAACGTTTGCATTGTTCCAAAGTGGGAAGGACTGCGCAATAAAGAGAGGTGCTGCAAGTGGATGGCCAAGCAGTTGCTTTCTCTCCCTTCCAATTTGAATCTGAGGCGAGTTACGGGTCTATTGCCCACATCAACCCGCCATTATGCGAAAAGGGATCCATCAATTCACCAAAAAAAGAAAAAGAAAAAGAAAAAGAAAAAGAAAAAGAGATCTATCAACAGTTTGCATCTAACACCATAACTAAAACAAAATACAGGAAATAAGAGGCAAAACATGGAAAGTGTAGTTTTCCAACATATATGCAATATTTTGAGCCAGGACATTCATTCAGACGTAAAACTACATTTAGTAGTCAAATTAACAGTGGTGGAGTTGGGACCTCCATTCACTGGTTACAATATTTAGGGTATGATGACTAATAAAGCTGCTAGTGCAAGTTGCCTGTTTCACCAGTACAGTTTCACAACGTGACTGATTTGGTGCCGTCCGATAGCCGGTCCACTGGTGCTCCCACTTTGTACCCGGTTCACTGTAAATGTTTCCTTCTTTATCATTTCATTGATGATGAGTAAAAGACACACTTCTTGACAGTGTTATAGGGTACCAAATGCATGCATCTAACTCCGCCATACTAAAGTTATGCATCTATGTTGAAAAGTTCATGCTAGATAGTTGATTATGATATCTTTTCATCGCAAATGAGACACAACAAAGTGAATAATAGAAAGGATATAAATTTTGAAGGAGAATATATATCTGACTTTTCAAGATATTTTTTTTCTATGATTCGTGAGATCTAAAGACAGTACTGGTCCGGTGGTCCCATGCAATAATTTCTAGGCTCCTTCTTTGTCAACGAGATATATATGAAGGGAGTCTCAGTTTGGATTCCTCTCTCACCTCTTCGTTTTTATCTAGTTTTTCCGATCTACCTCTATGTTGATTGTAATCTCCCTTCTTCTATATCTTTCCTTGGGTTATGCCTTTCCATATCTTCCCATATCTTTCCTTGTTGGGTTAAAACCCAACAAGGTCTACGAACAAGGTGAATGTTGTGGAATTAGATTTGACAAACCACAAGGCGGGTTCATGGAGGATGGAGGCTGTGCCGATCCTAGTTACGAACTGGTGTGTGAGGGCAACAAAACAGTGTTGTACTTATACTATGGCAGGCACCGAGTGCAGGCCATTACTGTCACTAATTCTTCCACCCTCCGTTCAGTCAGTGCCGGAGTTGACTACAATAACTGCTCTACCATTGCTGTTGACTCTATATCATACAACAATTTCACAGATGTTTTTCTAGAGAAACTAAAGAAAAACATACAATACAAGCCCTATTATTCTCAGGATTCAATAGCATTCGTCAGTTGCAAATATCCTGTTAGTTCAGCAACTTGTACTCGTGGGTACGATTCTTCAACAATGAATTATACTTATGTTCTGTCTCGTGATTCCGAGGTTTCAGAAGTTGGAGATTCATGTAGCATAGACTTGATAGTGAATGTGTGGTTGTCGGCGCCTATGACATGTAATGAGAATTGTTCTAATCCAGAGATTCGGAGTGAGCAGGTGAATGGGCTTGAGCTCAGATGGCGACCAATCCGCTGTGGACACTGGGACCAAGGGGAGTCCGAATACAACTGCAAGTTGGACAAGGACACAAATTTGGTGCTTTGTCTGTCAGGTAATTAGATTATTGGTGGAAATTTTGCAAGAAATATCGAGAAAATATATATTAGATTAGATTATTATTACATCAATGGCTCTATGGGGCAAATAACAATCCCATTTTAAAATGGAATAATATTATACCATGACTAAAGTAAAAAAAATGAGGTTCTTTATTATTACAAACTAGCTGTGTTTTGGAGGACATTCCAATCAACTTTAAGGTAACGATTTTTCTTCATAGTTAGTTGTTGGCTGATTCTTCTAGTTTCTTCTTTAGCTTTACAAATTGATTGACAGCTCTACAACTCTAGAATTTTCTGATCTTTTCTTCAAGTCAGCTGCACACTTCTTCTTTTGATTTTTTTAGTATGGCATTGCTCCTTCTATTCTTTGGAATTTTTTTAGAATTATTCAGAAATGTGTGCTATTGTTTAACAGTTAAGTCACTTAGAAAAAAGAAAAAAAAAAAGACTATCACGTAGGACAGCTGAGAACATTTATCCATAAAATCATTATCTTAAACAGGCTAACTACATTATATGTGGTTAAATATTGATTCAAGAAGTAACCACGGGTATATTTCTTAACAAGCTATCTGGCTAGGTGTATTTTAACTTAACAAGCTATCTTAAACAAGCTAATTATATTAGATGTGGTTGAATATTGATTCAAGAAGTAACCACGGATATATTTCTTAACAAGCTATCTGGCTTGGTAATTATCCTATTTTAACTTTAGTAGCAGGTTTTGAATTGCAAAACACAGGTGAAGCATCAAAACCCATATTACTGATTTCAATCTTGAAAAGAACAACAGTAGAATTGAAGAAATAAGATACACTCTAAGGAAGTCTTTGCATTTTCTGCTGACGAGTTCTTATTTTTCTTGTTGCTGCTAGAAAATTTCCTGATCAGTTTTCTTTTGTTACACCCTCAACAGGTTACTCTGATGCGGCAGTAATGCATACAATTATTTGTAAGTCAACCTCTCCCTCACTATTTTGCGCATATGTTTTCCATTATCTGTGTGCCCAAATTAAGTTTGTCGAACCTGCATAAATAGACTTGCGCTTACTTCTCTTTTTAAGTTTGGAGAGAGGGAAGAAATTAAGATGAAAAAGTTGTAATGGAATCTTTATGCTTGAATCTTGTGCACAGTATTCTTTTCCATCTGGTTTTCCGTACTCGGCTTGCCACTTGGGCTTGCATTCTGGATAAATAAATGGAGAAAGAGGCATTTATCTGAGTATAACGCTGTTGAAGATTTCCTCCAAAATCACAATAATCTTATGCCCATCAAGTATTCCTACTCTGACATCAAGAAAATGACTAGAGGTTTCAAGAACAAGTTAGGCGAAGGCGGTTACGGTTTCGTTTATAAAGGAAAGCTCCAAAGCAAACACGATGTAGCTGTAAAGTTGTTGGGCAAATCCAAAAACAATGGACAAGACTTCATTAACGAAGTCGCAACCATTGGAAGGATTCGTCATGTTAATGTTGTCCAACTGATTGGCTTCTGTGTTGAGAGAACAAAGATAGCTCTTGTCTATGAGTGCATGCCTAATGGATCTCTTGACAAGTACATATTTTCACAAGAACAAGGAAATTCATCAATTAGTTATGAAAAAATTTATAAAATTTCTCTTGGAGTAGCTCGTGGAATAGATTACCTACATCAAGGTTGTGAGATGCAAATCCTACACTTTGATATCAAACCTCATAACATTCTTCTTGACGAAAATTTTAATCCAAAAATTTCAGATTTTGGACTAGCAAAGTTGTATCCAGCAAATGATAGCACTGTAACACTAACAGCAGCAAGAGGAACAATGGGATACATGGCTCCTGAGTTGTTTTACAGAAACATTGGGAGCATCTCATACAAAGCTGATGTTTATAGTTTTGGAATGCTATTAATGGAAATGGCAGGTAGAAGAAAAAACTTAAATGTTGTGGAGCATTCTGACCAGACCTACTTTGCTAAATGGGTGTATGACCAATTTAAGGAAACAATATTGGAAAGCAATGCCACGGATGAGGAAAAGAAGATAGCCCAGAAGATGATTGTGACAGCTCTAAATTGTATACAGATGAATCCTAGTGATCGTCCCTCAATGAGCAAAGTGATAGAGATGCTTGAAGGTGCTGAAATCCCAGAGCTTCCTCCATCTGAACCTCTTCTAGCTTGGCAACGGAGGCCAACAAATGAAGTTGGTGCTGGTGACAATTCAAATTCATGAACCCCAGAGATTTCTCCACTTGAACTATGTCTGAATCTTCAGTCAGTAAAGATGTTGAATTGGTGTAGTACAAGTCACTTCATGGACATAAAAAATGCATATTTTCTTAAATTTACAGTACGTATTTGTCATCTTATAATATAAAACTCATCATTTATATTTGGGAAAAAATAATTTATGTGATTCAACTTTACTTAATATGCGGTTTAGGAGCTATTTTGCTCATCTTTGAAGTTTAAGGACAAAACTGCATATTAGGTAAAACAGAAAGGTGTAAATTAGTTTTTTTTTTTCCTATATTTTAACTTAGTATTTTAACAGCTGCTTTGTAACGTGGATCTATCACTAATTTACATTCTGTTAAGTCCTACAAATATGAAAGAGGGAGGTTCTGACACCAAGTGCATTCTATAAAACAAAAGAATTGGAGTAAAATATGTTTCAAGCTTCATTCGTGAAAGCTATCTAAGAGATATTCAATCTAACATGTCTCGTGCCAAGGATGCTACTATCAACGTACCCTTATATTTTAACAGAGATAAAAGCTTCTTAATAACGAAAGCCCTAGCTACTATACATCAAATAGATACAGATAGTTACCAGGGTTCAAATTAAAAGTTTCAAAAGTTTCACCGTACAAAAGGATTAGGAGGCATGTCTAACTGGTCCCATCTCCCTCCAACAATTGAACAACAGTTAGTGTGAAGTAGTGTGATGTTTACTAGTGTGTCACAAGTATTTCTCTAAGCATTTGGTAAATGGATTCTTTTTTTGTTATTAGGAATTATGTTGTTTGAGAATTATGTTTTATAGGAATGATGATTCCCGAGAATGTTACAAATACGTTCGATTCGCCTTAAACATTCTTAGGAATGTTAGACAATGTTTCTTGGGAATTTTAGCATTTTTTTCAAAAATATCCCTATCTATTTTAAGTCAAAAAAAGAATAAAATTACTTCATATAATTAATGAATATTTATTTAAAATGATTCCTTATTTAAAATTAATAAGTAGAAAGTAACACTAGAAACTAGCAAAAATAAAATATAAAATAAGGTATAAAAGAATTTTGGTATTATTACGATTATGCT
Organism: Cercis canadensis; assembly: GCA_003255065.1. NCBI lineage: Eukaryota > Viridiplantae > Streptophyta > Magnoliopsida > Fabales > Fabaceae > Cercis > Cercis canadensis. Next base: position 558,209 of record QAOA01004158.1, read on the forward strand.
ATTAATGAAGGATATTTGTATTTTTATGTCTAAAAAACTTTCCCATGGTCATAGGAATCCAATGATATGTTTGATTTCAATTTTTAAAAAAATATTTTTTGTTTTTGAAAATAATAATAATAAAAAAACTTGTTTCATAGGACTGTTTTTATTTACATGTTTTGAAAACTTATTTTTAAAATATTGTTCTAAAAATAAGAAAACAAAAACAAGAGAGGACTGTTTTCAAAAACAATTTTTAAAAACAAAAAAATAAAAATAAGAATCAAGCACACCTTAAGATTCTCACCCCTTCCCATGAAAAAGTTTTAGTGGAAAAACTTGCCTTAAAATTATTCTCGAGAATCTTATTTTATTAAAAATATTTTTTTTTGAAACCTTATACTAAACATGAGAATATCAATTTTTTAAATTGAGATTCACAAAAAACTAAAAAAAATCTATTTATCAAACACCCTAAAAAAATAAAAAAAGGAGGCATAAGATGCAGAAAAATCAAGAAAACATGACAAGTAGATGCACACTTTATGGTCCCCATATTACTAACATAATTTTCTTTAAGCCGTGTCGATATCAAGTCAACTTCAAAAAAACGTCCTAATGCTACTATTGAGATATCAACTTTCCTCTGCTTATCTATGTCATCCAACTTTTCGAGTCTTAGACTTGGAAAAATCAGTGCATATCAATCCATGTCATTTACGGGTACGTGTTATTATCAGAAGCAAGTCTTCTCTGCCTCCTCCCATACAAATTTCTATGTTACATTATCCTTGCAATTTCTTCATTCTTTATGAAAGGAAAAAAGACAACTTGTTGACATTTTGAGATTTTTTACCCCAAAACTTTGGATACGACTTATTTGTCACGGCACAAGTATCTCAGCTTGACTGTACACGTGGTAAGTTTTGATTTGCTATGTGAATAGTAGAAGGCGAAATGGTAATGGGATAGTTGATTTATTATTATATCTTAATTATATATTGGCCACAAATAAAAGATGAAATTATAAATCTGACTACAAACAAATCCTAATTTCAAAACGATGCACCACCATTCGTTTTAAAGAAAAGCAAATTTGCTATCAGATAAGCAGATCAGTTGAGCTGGGAAGAGAAACAAAATCGTGAAGGAGAGAGAGAGAGAGAGGGTCGAAGGTGTTCTCTTCTTTATCCACATAATCAGTAGAAGTTTAAGTAAGGTTGTATGGGAGCCTTCCATTGGTCCGAAAGCCAAAAACCTTTCCCTCATATAATTTTATATGGGAAATGAAAAATTTCTCCTCAGAATTTCATGTTCCAAGCCTACAAAATTAGAACCCAGAATTAAAAGAAGAGGGAGAAGAAGGAAAACGAAGCAAACAGAGGAATAAGAAAACAGAAGCAGATGCGAATGGAACTTCACCATTTCCACCGTAGTTTCTTCAAGCTCCGCTGGAATTGTTACCGACACGCTTGGAGTCATAGAATTTGACCCTTCTGATAAGTTCATCGCCACAGGTGGGATTGCAAGAAAAATAAGATTGTATACTTTAAGTTGTCTGCTGCCAAACACAGCCTTCAATGATGAGGTATGTTTATTAGACCATGCTAGTGCATGTGATTACTATATATGCACCCCAGCTAAGCTCAGCAGCCTCCGCTGGAAACCTGGTTCAAATGGGCGGGTCTTGGGCTCCGGCGACTATGACGGGGTGGTCATGGAATATGACGTTGAGAGGAAAATACCCGTTTTTGAGCGTGATGAGCATGGGGGGCGTCGGGTATGGAGCGTCGATTACTCGCATTGGGACCCTGTGGGTGCATCCGGGTGGATGACGGGACCATGCAACTGCCTGTACTTTAGCTACCAAAACGGCATCGTTTTAGAAATTATCTTAAAAAAAAAAAAAAGAGACAATTTATGAATAACACTAATTTGTAGGGGTAAAAACAAATTTTACTCAAATAACTAGGCACAAACTAAATTATTATAAAAACCACCTATCCCCTTCCATGCCACCTACATGTGTCTATTGTTTATTGGAAGTGTACTATTTAGGACTTGAGGTACTTGTGCCACTTGTGACAAATAAGTGGTATCCCAAAACTTTAGTTATAAAGTATGTGTCTATTGCCCAACTTCTCTAAAATTAACTTACAAATAAGTATGTGCAGAATTGTATCTAGATTCATAATATTTACATTTTTCTCATTAAATTGCCCTTCAAATTTTATCAGAGCAAATTACTACCTAAGTTTTTGTTCCACTGAAAAGTACCTAAGCTTGCAGTTTGTGGAAAGACTATCATTGTGACAGGGAATAACTGCTTCTTTTGAGCACAACAATTTTTTTTTTTTTCCTTTTTATAGAAGTTTTGATCTTTATGTATGTCATACATATTATTGATAAAAATGAAAACTAATAAATTCCTCTTTTTGATCTTTCTTTATTTTCCTTCACTAGAAAGGAGGTAAAAAGTAATACTATTAATTTTTTTTTTTTATAGTAATTACAAAAGAGCTTAATTAAAAAGAAGATATTGTTAATACCATAATATCCTATATAATTTTTGAATATCAGTTTGGAATATAGGACCTTTCTTAAAACCTTCTTTTTAATGAAGATGAGAATATTCCAATTCCCTACTATTAATTTTAAGCCAAGGGTCATTACTAGAGGAATCAACTAGCATCCTTCTATGTGGATTATTATGTCTTCATTGTTCTCATCTAGAAGATTATAAATTCATTGTGGGTAGTAAGCTAGCTATAAACATTTCAAGGAATACCATCCCTCCAACCATTTCAAGGAATACCATCCCATAACTATAAACATCTAACTTATAGGATATATTTCCAAAACTCCTAGAAAAAACTTATGCTGCAGTGTAGCCCATAGTACACTTTGTTGTGGCCATTGACACAATACCTTAATCTTTAGAACATAACTTGACCAAACCAAAATCAGAAATTTTCGGCATGAAATTGTTGTCTGATAATATATTGTGAGGTTTCATGTCAAAATGGAGGATTCGTTTGTCACAATGAAGATACTCAACTCTTTTGGCCATACCAAAAGTAGTGTCTTAGAGTCTTGCCCAACCTAGGAAGAGATCCTTTAGTGTCTTCTGAAGATATGAATCATTGCAATGAACCATTTGGTAAGAATTCATACACTAATAGTCGTGTCAATCCATCTGCACAGAATCCAACTAAGCGAATCACATTGACATGGTGAATTTGACACATTGCTTCCATTTCATTAATGAACTCTTCCCCATTACCTATTGATCTACTTAGAACTTTAACAGCAACCTGAACTTCACTTGATAGCTTCCCTTTGAAGACAGTTCCATAAGCTCCTTGACTCAGCTCATCCTTAAGCTGATTTGTAATCCTCTTTATATCATTAAAGGAGTACCTAGCAGGTTTAGGATCTTTGTAGTCCTCCAAAAACCTTTTAATCCTTCTTTAACTCTCTCTTTCCATTTTGTCAATCATATAGAAATGATAGACCGTGACCACAACTAATACGAGCAGAACTGGGCCAGCTATTTCACCAGCACAGTACATAGATTTTGTAACGTGAAGTTGTAGCTATAGCTAAGTCTTTAATATGCAACTTTGAAAATGAAACATGGCTGAAGGAAGCTTACTCGCTAGCATTTTTCTTTTGATAAAACTTTCAAGAAATTCCCAACAAGTTGGTTTCTAATGCTTTCCTAAATACATCTCCCTTGCACCCATAATAGAACGTGCCATTCTTTTTATTTCACTCCTACTGTCATTAATAACCATACGAGCTTGCTTTTCCCCTTGTATTAATTTAGAACGCTAGCACGCTAGTTTTTATCTAAGGGTGCTGATAATTTACTGCATTAAAACGAGCAGGGTGAATGTCCTAACATGAATAATATCCCTAAATGATAAAAAACCAACACATTGGAATACAAGGCTTTATTTAGCAAACAAGAGTAGTGATAAGGATTTCCGCGGAAGTATAAACAACAGCGGAAAACAGAGAAAAATACAGAAGGCTCCTGGAAGGGTGAAGAGAAAGAACCTCAGCGCTGCTGCTAAGAAGGCTGGTGGTGGTGATGGAGATGAGGAGGATGAAGAATGAATTTTAGATATATGACTTTTTCCTATACTCTTTATATATTGATTAGCTCTTTTAACTGCTTTTTATGATAGTTTCTTTTTATGCCTGCCATATTATAGTATCAGATTCTTGAATCTTGTTTGAGAAGATTTATTCCAACCCGTTTTATGTAACTTGAATTTTGTTGAATTGTTAAAAGTTTTGTTCTAATTAAGAGCATAAATCTCAGTGACTTAGTAAGCCCTGGCCTCATCAATAATCTATTGGTTTAGTGTCATTTATTCCCACTTCAACTTGGAAGACCTGAGTTTAGGTCCCCCAATCCCAAAAAGAGTCCTGATGGGACTTTTTCCGACAAGTATACCGGGTCACACAAGTAATATAATGATAAGTAAAGTATCATTCCCACGAGGATTAAGGCTGACAATTACAAATTTCACCAATACCAGTTCTATTTGGAAGAGATAACACTTTGGATTGAAGGCAACCCAAAAATGACTTCTGAAATTACTAAGTAACATAACTCAAATGATTACGTAAATAGCTTTTAAAAACAACAATTCAAATGTAAGGTTGATGATAAGAATGAGAAAGGTTAGGGGTTGATTTCATTCAGTTGTAAATTCGGTTACTTCATAGACAAAGTAACCTCAGGATCAGTATTAAACTACTTACTCTAGTTACAATTCCTTTGTTGTTGGTTTCTTTCCTAATGTGATTGAACCCAATTCCTTGGTGAAACAATCCTCCCTATCCCAATTAACTGTCCAATTCCTCAGCACAATTTAACTAGTCTAGGTGATTAAGCTCTAGGAAATTAATTTAAGACCATCTAAACTAAGTTATCTATTCCTAGACTAACTCAATTTAGGACAGAATTCACAGAGCACATTCGGATCTTACTATTCCTAGCATCGAAATGAATCTTTAACTATTCAAATGGAGGCCAGTCATTTAAATGTATTAATAACAGTAAATTCCATTCAACAAGAAGAATTGTACTAGAACAAGTTCATTCAATCTTGAAACCTTATTACAACTAAATTAAATCAAACCCCTAACACTAAGAGTTTAGCTACTCATGACTGAATTTAATAACATTAAGCAGATAGAATTCAACATAAGAAAGGTAGAAGAAAAGAAACTAGATGTCGATCGAGTCACAATTGCTCCTCCGTGCTCTAGCTCCTCTCCTATTTTTCTTTCCAAGTACGGCCTCTCTATCCCATGCATCAGATTCCCCTTTTACACTTGTGCAGAATTAGGTCTTCTAACTAGAATTAGCTCGAACACGACTCTGACACGGCCATGTTCTATCTCTGGACTTGGGCGTGTCACTTAGGGTACTTTCCGGGTTATTGAACATGGCACAAAACACGGCCGTGTTCTTCCCTGGTCCCAACCCGTGTTCCTCAGACATGGCCCGTGTTCTATCTCTTTGCTTTGGGCGTGTCCTATATGTGTATCCTCTGATGTTCAACACGCCCTCACACACGGCCGTGTCTATTCTTGCCTTGGCTGTGTTTGTCCTCAGACTTGGTCTGTGTTCTCTTGGACCCTCTGCTTTATCAACACAGCCTCGCACACGGCCGTGTCTATTCTTGTCTGAGGTTGTGTTTGTCCATAAGCTTGAGCAGCAACTGCTGGATGCTAGACACGGGGGAAACACAGCCGTGTTCCTGCCCGTGTCCCCATAAAAACTTGGTATGAGACTAGTTTCCTTGCTATTTGCTTCATGGATTGCTTCCAACTTCTTTCTTATTCTAGATTCAACATCTTGGTACCTGTCAACACCAATTTATGGATTAAATACCATGTTTAAAGAGGATTTGCTCACAATGCAGGTAAGAATTCAGTATTAAAACATGATTTTTATAGTCCTAAAAGACCAGTATCAAGTCCACGGTCCAAAATTGTTTTGTGGTTTTTGTTAGTAACCCGGTTCACTACATGTTATTTCATCTTTTAAGATTTTCCTTTTTTCCATGTTAAAATCCATGGTGATAACGTGTTATCCAGGGTACAAAAACCTAAAGTTCTGATAACTATTGCAAATCTTAGAGTTTTGTTGGTTTTACTCAGGTGCCTCATTACAGATGTTAATAACTTATCTATGCACAACTTACCCGCTTAAGGGTTAGTGGAATTAGGACAAAAAATGAAAAACTAAATTATAAGGAAAAACAAACAAATATGAATGGTTAATGTTGGTTGGTACAATCCAAGGGACCAGATGAATATAAAAACTTAGTACCACCAACTTGAAATATTTACCATCGACTTTTAAGTCATGGACAACCGATGGTTTCAATTTTCAAGCTATCCATGATGGATTTAATTATCTGTAAACTTATCTTCCCGCTAGAAATCGAAACCTAGATTATTCAGAGCAACAAAGAGACTTAAAAGATATGTCAGGTAATATAGTTAAACATCTATCATACATAAACTATTCTCAATTGCATTTAAAACTATCATGTCACATGATACCACAAATTGAGGTGTTAATGGTATTTTCTGACAAAGAAAGGCAATAGAATCTCATACGTGTAATGGAAATTGTTAGTTGTACTGTTATACTGATACAGTAACTATGATGTTTGCATATGCTTGTATTATGGTAACTAAGCACTTAAATTTTCACCCTATGCAACAAAATTCAGGAGTGAAACTAGAGCTTAAGAAAAAAATGATATGCTGCTTCAATTTTACTCTATACAACAATGCTCAATAGTGAATACTTAACAAAGAGATGAATTTTCCCATTCTGGACAGCAAGCCTTGCTCCTGACACAACCCAGTACCCTGGTGTATCTTCTCCTCCTCTGATCATCTCGGTTATGTTAACAAACCTTTGAAGCTTAGGTGTTTTCACTGGTTCCGGCCGGTCAACAGAATACGAGCTAGAACCTATAGTTACATCACCTGGCTTTGGATGATTCCCCATTCCCCGGTTGAAGAAACAAGCTAATATGCCACTAGATTTGCTGTCGAATTGGTCAAAACTGGGCGAACCATCCCATTCAGGTTGTTTCTGAAGGGTAGCACCAGTAACTTTTGAGAAGCGCAGCCGTAGGAAGAGACACTTGTTTTCCACTTGTAATTGGCATCCGGTGACAATGCAGACAGGATCATCTGTTTCAACAGGTGCTGTACAAACATATGAACAGCAGTTCCATTTAACCTTTTTATGGAAGTTGCAATTATTGGATTCACAGGCTAAATAAATGGTTGGGTTGTCCAAAAGTGGGAAGGATTTGGGTAATGAAGGGAGGTGCTGCAAGTGAATGGTCAAGCAGTTGCTTTCTCTGCCTTGCAACTTGAATCTAAGGCCAGTTACTGGTCTATTGCCTACATCAACCTGCCATAATGGGAAAAAATATCTATCAAGATTTTGTAACTAATACCTTTAACTAAAGCACAATGCAGGAAACAAGAGCTGAAACATGGAAACTGTAGTTTTCCAACATCTAATTTTGAGCAGCACTTACTAGTTATATTATCCATGGTGGAGCCATGACCTTCATTCAGAGGCTACAAGATTTAGGGCATTTGGACTAATAACATTAAGGAAGGGGCAAAATTTAGGTAATGGACTAAAAAGAAATGGCTGCCTCCTAGGAGGGGACTAATAACATTAGGGAAGAATGGGATGAGTAATGAGGGGCACTGGACCATTGGGGACGAAAATCTTGTGAAGAGAAAGAGTAGTGACCAAATGGCTTATTCCTAAATAGTATTGAGATCGTCCTTAAGCCTCACTGTAGGTTTTGTGTTCGGATTCTAAATCCGAAGCAAAAGTAATTAAAAAAGAAAGAAAAAAAGAAGAGTAGTGATATTTTTAGAACTTTTTTTCAATAACAATCTACAGTGACGTTATGTGGTAGAATCTAAGTTGAATAGGTAAAGAATTTAAGTTATAGCTAGTTGAATTCAGATTCTACCATAGATTACAATTTGAGGAATGTTATTCTAGACATTTGTGTATCATTACTCTAAAGAAAAAAATCACAGCATGCCTTACCAAGTCAACAAGTATGGTGAGTAATTGATGCTTTTTCATTCATAGGAGAAATATGAAGAAAAGAGGTACAACTCTACACCATCTTCATAGGCTAACAATTTAGTAGCACAAAGGTACACGGAAAAACTTCATCTTTCACAAAATGCAGAATAAAGGATAACGAAGATGGATAGCTTACTGGAGCTGTGTTTACGTAAAGCTTACGACCAAATACACCAAATTGTAGCCAGGTGTTCTCTTGGTGCCTCAAACGAAAGCTATGACATAACTCATTAACAGGGGCCCATTGCTTTCGGAGCTGAAACTCAAAATATTGACAGAGATCTTTGACTGGAGGTTTGTCTGTTTCAGTAGTCATCAATTAAATCATTAGTTCACTGTTTTGTCAAATATTGTCCTAGAAATAAAACAAGTGAAAATCATTGCTTATCTTGAAGATAAAGAGTTAAGGCATGCCTTATGAACCCATATATTGGGATACTTTTGACAAGAGATGTTAGAGGGAGAAAAAGCATTGAAATTACATCTGGTTTCAAGTCTACAGTATCTATCCACTCTCTATGATTCAGATTTATATCATTGCTTCCTCCCTTTCTACTGTGGATGACAACAGTATTCTGTCAACATAAGAGATAGAGTTTATTGATTATTTAATTTGAGTAATAGATGAGAGTAAGTAACTACAATTTTCGAGATGTATCATTCATACTCTTCAAATCTATATCATTTTATATACTCTAGGGTCCAATTCAATTTACACTGTACAGTTTTAGTTGGACCCATGCAACTTTGTTTTTAAATTAATGACATAGATTCGAATTGAGGCCAGAGTGTATAGAATGATATAGATTAAGGTGTATAAGTAACACATTCTCAATTTGAATCCAAATTATAAATCCTTTATGATCCATGCCATTGATTCGCACTGTTTTCTTTTGCTAATTTCATAGCATATGTATTACATGGAATGCAAAAGCATTCTATACACAAGTTTTCCAGTACACAGAAAAATTTCACAAGTATTCTATATATAAAAGGTTAAAGTGTGTAAATAAAGATAGTGGAGATGCAATTTACCTCTTCCTTGTTTTTAGAAGGTAGGCCATTGTTTGCTGTATCCGCAAACCTCATGTCAGCTGTATCCTTCAACAGTTTCTGTAAATTAGTAGGTTGGAGGTAATGCTCTTGTCTCATATACACTACATCCTTCCCTCCCATGCTCACCGCAACCACAACATGAGTTCCGAACTCCTTTATAAACCTTGCATGAAGAATCAGTATAAATGATCTTATCATTGTGAAGCCAAATTTTATAGCAGTGCAACAGTTTCATAGGAAATCATGCTTAAAAAGAACTTGACATCACAATGCATTTTGCATGCTTAAAAAGAACTTGACAGACAATGCTTGATTGCATGCATGGACAATTTGATCTCCAGAGGGATAGGATACAACAAAGCCTTTAGATACAATTATTTGTGTTATTAACTCTTTGATTATAAGGCTATTGAGTTAATTTTATGGGCTTATATATCTAATTATTTAAAGTTACTCTATAACTTATTTTTGCTTTTATAAAATCTTAAACATTGATTGTTTTAACAATTTGGGGTATGATTGATAAGTCCATGGGTTACAACAGTTTCCGACGGTGAGGATGATGAACGAAGGGCCAAAGGAGATGGCCTGTTGCCATGCGTATGGTTGTTTCTTTCTCTTAAAACTCAACTAATAAAAATAGGAGGCGTTGAGCTTATGGGCTGATTTATATGTTGTTTTGGGTTAGTTATAACCAAAGTTATTCTAAGGAAATGGGCTTGGAGATCTTGTACTAAATTTTATTTGCTCTACTCTCGGTCAATTGATAAGTAGAAATTAGCATTTTTCATAGTTCATACATATTAGATGTATTAGAGCTGCACTCGAATTGACAAATTTTTATAAATTGAAGTTATGACGGACTCATACTCAAATCCTGCACTCTCACCCAAATACAAATTACGTGATCTAGGTCTCAATATATAGCTATAAATTTGTAATATTTTAATTTGAAGTCAGAAATTCTTTCCCTGAAAATCAATGTGGTGATCGACTATTAAAGGATTAAAGCCAAAAAGGGAGTTGTTGACACATTTCTCAAAGTTGAACGACCATAATTCCTTAGATTAAAAGTGCAAGTGTCTATTTACTAAAGTGCCAAAGTTAAGAAGAGTTTTGTATAAAATTCTCTATTAAATATACAGAGCTTATACATTAGGTTTCGAAAGTTATAGATGGAGATGAAACTGATAAAGAAAAGAACTTGAATTTGTACAATTTACACCTGCTTAACAAATTATGTCCTCAATCACATGTTCATGGCGAAGTTTGTTTATAGGTCAATGAATCATTAATATTAAACTCTGGCATTTTGCAATCCACCAAAGGAAAGAACCACCAATTCATGGCAAAAACATATGTAGTTCTTTCTTTAGCCCCAAAAGAAAATTTATCTCAAATCAAAAGTAGACCAAATTAAAGATAAAATTTTGTGCAGCCAAAAGGTCTTACCTTGCGAAAGCCTCCGGGTCCCACGATGATGGAACTGCTTCTTTGACATGATCATGGAGTTGAGCTACTTGATACTCATCTAACTCAATGGTATATTTCTTGATAAACCATCCATCATAAGCCAGAGACTTAGTGATGGCAAGATCTTTAGCTTGGCGACCAGATAACCCAAATGAATTACAGAAATACCCAGATGCAAGTTTCCTATCCAAACACATTTCTAGATTGAATTGCTCCGACATCTGAAATAATAAAACATGAAATGACATAAATCAACCACTTTTTGCTGTTGCTGCCTCATGGTAACAGGTTGAGTGTAATGGAACATACCTGTGGCAATGACAGAACATCAGATTGGATTCTTAGAGATTCTCCTCTGAAACATTTTATAGATTCGGGAACATTTGGAACTGAAATGCCACCTGAAATCTCCAGATTACGGCATTGTTCGTCATTGATTGTTATCAAACTCCTTGGTGAGAACGTTACGAACTTTAGATATAGAACCATAATATCAAATCCCAATCCGATTGAACCAATGGCATGCTCAGCAGCATGTAAACGTGAATTCCTTGGTGCCATCTTTACTCCTTTGAAGGTCACTTTGGAAACCAAGAGAGATAGATAATAAGAAAAACCAGTTCAGGAACACTCTTGGAAATTTCATACAAAATTTACGGAAAGTGAGGAACACAAGTTAGTGCTTATCTTTCACACTTCTTTGGATTGTAGAGCAAAGAAGCATAGAAGTTGTTAAACTAAACAAAAATGTTACTCATACACCACAGTTTCATACCATAGTAAGCCCTAATTGAATTTGGACTATTTAAAAAAAAAAGTTAGGTGAGTCAAGTTAAAATTATAAGGTAGTTTCCTAACTTTTGTAAGAGGATTGAATTGCAGCTCTTTGGTTATATTTGGAAATGTAATATTTGTAGATTTAATTTTTACGTCATATGCTGTCTATATTGGCTAAGCATGCATAAACGAAATATTATTTGAATAGTTGTTCTATTTGAATAGCCATTTTTTTGCAGAGAACAGAGGCTGTTCTTTGACAACGGCTTTCATTCATTGTTTACTTATGAAGAAGAAAGCATAGATTTCAGGTATATATAGAAGCTCAGAATTAAACATCTTTCTGATAAGAATATCAACTTGCACAACAGTCAAAAAAAAATCACAACTTGCACAATTTATGGTCCCCATATTACAAACAATTTTCTTTAAGCCGTGTCGATATCAAGTAAACTTCAAAGAAACGTGTATCAATTTTCCTATGTCTTTTAAATATTCATTGTGTGCTTTTCTAGCCTTAGACTTGGAAAAATCAGCATGTATCAATCCTGTACATGTTATTATCATGACCTGGTCTTCTCTGCCTCTGCCATAGCCAATTTCTAAGTCACATTATCCTTGCAATTTCTTCATTCTTTATGAAAGGAAAAAGACAACTTGTTGAAAGCTTCTGATTTTTTACCCTAAAACTACACTTGTAAACCACAATTGGCCACTTCTCTAAAATTGACTTTGGGTCAACGGATAGGTATTGCAAAGCAAGCCAAACACTTACTGCAACTGCACACTATGATTTGTGCCTTAAGTTGCACAAATGAATATGTACAATATTGTATTTGGATTCATAATGTTTAAATTTTTATCATTAAATTGCCCTTCCAAATTTTCACAGAACAAATTACTACCTAAAATTTTTTGTTCCCCTGTACCTAAGGTTGCAGCTTATGAAAAGACTATCATTGTGACTTGGTATAACTGCTTCTTTTGACAATTTTTTTCCTTTTTACAAAAGTTTTGATCTTTATATTTGTCATATTACTGATAAAAATGAAAACTGATAAATTCCTCTTGTTGATCTGTCTATATTTTATTCATTAGAAAGAAGGTAAAAAGTAATTCTATTTTACAAAAGAGCTTAATTAAAAAGAAGATCTTGCAAATAATATACTATATAAGTTTTGTGAATCAGTTTGGAATATAGGACCTTTCTTAAATCCTTATCTTTAATACAAATGGGAATTATTCCAATTCTCTGCTATTAATTTTAAGCCAAGAAGCATTACTAGAGGAATCAATTAACCACCTTGTATTTCACTCTTTTTTAGTCTTTGGAAAAATAGGTCTTAATCAGGCAGTGTCTATGTTATATCATTTAAGGCTACGTATTATTATGGTATCCAAGTCTTCTCTACTCTCTTGCAAAGATAATTGTAAGTTTCGCAATCATTTCATTGTTGATTAGTAAAAGACAATACTTCGTGACTGTTTGAGATGGTTGGTCACACACGTCAGTAGTAAACCACCATTGACGCCTTGAAGTTCTGCAATACAGTTTCATCACTGATTCATGTATCCAACACCTACAATGAAATTGGAAAGCCTTCAGTGGAACTGTGGAAAAGATACAAAATTTGAAGGACAATATCTGCCTTTTCTAGATTTTTTTTGTCTACGATCGGTGAGATCTTTTTGTACACATGGGAATGCGACAAAGACATAGTGCCAATTGAGCTGTCTCACTGACTTTTCCAAAGAAATTTTCAGTCTGCATTAAATGGATACTTGTGCATTGACATAATCCGTGGGACCAAAAGAAAATTAAAACTCTGTACAAAGACAAAACCCTTTCCAACTTCAAAGTCACTGGGGACCGTGGGCCATCCATAATAGAGTTGTCTATCTCAAAGGTTATCTACCCACTCGAATCACAAGTCGAACAATTCAGAAACAAGAAAAAGCCCATGATTATGAGCATATTTGGTGATATGTATAAACATATATCCTGTATACGCAAAAGTATTTGGTATATACTGTAATTTTTGTTTCATAACTTTTGTAGGAGGATTGAATTGCAGCTCTTGGGTGATATTAGGCTACTAATATACATGGAAATGTAACATTTGTAGATTTAAATTTTACGTCATATGCTGTTCATCCAATTTTAATCTTGAGAAGGTTTTTTATGGTTTAAATTGATCTATATTGGCTAAGCATTCATAAACAAAATACTATTTGAATAGTTGTTCTATAAAACTACAATAATAAAATTATGATTTAAGGTTACTTCAAACTAAAAAAAGAAAAAAAAACATATGATTAACCTAAGTGCCAAGGGGACACATAATTTCCTTGAACCTTCATTTTTATAATAAAATGCCACTTCTTTCTGTTTTCCTTTCTTTTTCCTCATTAAAATGAATTGTAAAATTGCAGTAATATTAGACCTTTCATATTTATTGCAGTCAAGATAGCATCAAGTATCATAAAAGGTAGGTACTAACTTCTTTGTGAAATCATTGGTTTGGGATATATACCGACTCTCTTCCTTCTTCAAACCTTTCATCTTTAGTGAAAATTGGATTCAACCCCGGATCCTTGCTACTAACTTCAAACCAAGAGGGTTTACTAGATGAATAAACAAAGACTTTAGCTTTATTACATCAATAATTTCAAAGCTGAGAACAATGATTGACAAGTAGCATATAAACTATTTGGTTCCTAAGAGTAAGAGACTAGAATTTCAAGGGAGTTCTACTAATGATAATTCACTCCATTTCATAGATAGTGGATAACTCTTGTTTCAGATGTACACTAGCACTAGTTGTTTTACTTGGAGTTGTAGAGGCAAAAGGATTAGGAGGAATGACTATGTTGCCTCCATCACCCTCTAACATTTGAACCACAGCTTTCATGGTTGGACGATTTGCTGGATGCCACTGTATGCACCAAAGCCCCACAATTGATAGCTTCTTTGCAATTGTAGCATCTCCTTCCCCTTCTATATGGATTTCCACGTCTTCATTGTTTTCAAGCAGATTATATATCCATTGAGGTTAGTAAATCTCACTACTAGTCTTTCCTGTGACATTAGTGATCTTCCTTCCTCCAACCACTTCAAGCAGCAACATCCCATAACTATAAACATCTGACTTATAGGACACGTTTCCAAAGTTCCTAGAATATACTTCTGGTGCCATGTAGCCTCTAGTCCCCTTAACTGTGGTCATTGATACAATACTTTGATCCTTAGCACAAAGCTTGGCTAAACCAAAATCAGAAATTTTTGGCGTGAAGTTGTTGTCCAGCAATATATTATGAGGTTTGATATCAAAATGGAGAATTTGTTTGTCACAACCTTGATGAAGATACTCAATCCCTTTTGCAATGTCAAGTGCAATATGTTGAAGTTTTTCCCAACCAAGAAAGAGATCCTTGTTATCTGCTGAAGTTATGAATTTCTGTAATGAACCATTTGGTAAAAATTCGTATACTAAAGCCTTTCTGAATCCATCTGCACAATAGCCAACCAAGCGAACGACATTGACATGGTAGATTTGGCACATTGTTTCCATTTCTTTAATGAATTCTTCACCATTTCCTGTTGAATTGTTGAGGACCTTCACAGCAACCTCAATCTCATTGGATAGTTTCCCTTTGAAGACAGTTCCATAAGCTCCTTGGCCTATTTCATCCTTGAACAGATTTGTAATTCTCTTTATATCTGCATAGTTATATCTTGCTGGTTTAAGAGCTTCATAGTCCTCCAAAAACTGTTTGATCCTTTTGTAACTCTGTCTTTCTATGTTTGACACATAGAAACCATAGACTCCGCCCCCAACAAATATGAGCAGAAGTGAAATTAGGATTGCATCTGCACATATATATGCAATATGTAACATCAATTATAGGCATTTTAACTCTGATAGCAAATGAAGAAGGGCCGATAAAACTTTACCTACACGCCCGTTTCCTTTTGGTAAGCCTGCAAGATGGAAAATGTGAAAATTAGAACAGGGATGAATGTTGTCAATGTTGAGAACAATAGAAAGAGCTAATTATCAATGTTGTCAATGCCTCTCACATGAAAAATCAAGAATGGAATTTACTAATACAGTAACACATTGCAGAGTCATATAAAGTTTAGCCTACGCAGAATAGCTTAGCACATAACAAGATCAAAATAAACGAAATCTAAGATGTAATTGAAGGAAGAGAATATGTAGATGATATCATACCTACACAACCAGGTTGTAGTCCAGATATGCTTTCCTTCAATTCACATTGCCCATTGTGTGCTTCGCACTTTCTGCAATCTGGATGGTCCCAACTCAGACTAATAGTATCTGTGTTCTGATAAAATACAGCATTAGGTACTGGTGAAGTGCTATACATTCGGGTGCAAGATAGTAATGGCTGGTACATGATTGTTGTATGAGATGGAATCGCGATAACTTGGAAGCCAACTTCATCAAGACAAGAAAAGTTGCCATATGAAGTGAAGTATGCGATGTCTGCATTTCTATGAGACATTCCTGAACATTTGAATAGTACAAAAGGCTGAGAGTAATCACTGAACAGAAAAGGAGATTCAGATAAGTGAAGATTCGCAATCTGTTTGGGAAAGCAATTCTCAGGGTCTGATACAGTTATGACCTGTGCTTTGTAGTCAATGCTCTTCACAAAGAGCTTGACAGATGATGGGAGTTCAAGCACGGTCTGGTTTGTATCAGTACAGAATAGCTCAAAGTCAGAAAGATAGCCACACCATTGAGGCTGTCTCCCTCTAAGTCGGAAGGGGAATCGGATGGGTGGTCCTTTGGTGCTGCACCTTGTTTCTATGCATTGGTCAATAGAACTAGTTTCTGCTAAGATAGTTAGGAAATAGCAGCACAAGAATGGGATGTTCTTTCTGAACGAAACAACCATGACTGATGCAATTAAATTCCTGATACCCATAAGGTTGTGTTAATTGATCACAGAAAATTTGGAGGAGAATATCTGTACTTTGAATTTTTTTTTTCTCTAATTTGTGAGGATTAGAATATCTATATTTTTTCTCTATAATTAGCGAGGATATTTGAGTTTTCTTAGAAATTCAGTCTTAGATGAAGCTCTAGAGTCATGACAGATACTTGGTGCTAGGTTAGCAGATGCTCCACGACAACATTTCAATCTATTCCATCTTGACTTGGTTTTAAAAAAAAAATCAGTCATATTCACATTCAAAGATGCTACCCTACCATGAAGATATTTTCTTTGTTACTCTCAAGAACAATCTTGATCATGAAAATGGACTTGTTATCCCAAGGTTATATAACCACCAGCAATCAGAACCCAAGTAATTTAGAACAAGAAAAAAGAAAAAAATAGCATATTTATACATCCAGTATATTGTAATTAATTTTTTGCATAACTTATATTTCACGGGTATAAAATAAAAAAGAAATGAGATCCAAGATATTAAGATTTTTTTATTTGATATGATAATTCAAAGTAAATTTGTAATTCGTCATCTTCCATATTTCTTTTAAAATTTCTTAACTTTTATAAGAAGATGGAGTTGTAGCTCTTAAGGAGTATTAGATCAATAATATCTAATACACACATATAAAACACCATAATCTAAAATTTTATAAAATTTTCCATATATGAAAAATTTATAAAATTTTAAATTATACAATGAAAATTACATCATTCCCAAACACTCCCTAAAAAACTCATATATCAATTGAAAGTAATTTTTTTGTTATAATTATATAATTGTGTTCTTTTCTAATTTAATTGATGATGTGACAATCTATATATGGACTGTCACCACGAGGTTTACCAAAAGTACTTCCACCAAAATTGTTGTGGACTCCGGTTCAGATTCCCTGTGTCATTAATTCCAACTTTGTTAGTGTTGTTTTCTCTTCTCTCTCAATGTTCACCCAGTTCATATTCATCCTATTCCTCTTTAATGTATTCTTGTGGTTCTCTACTCTTACGGGCAATATTTATTTTTCTCCGTCAGAATTAAGTAGTTCATGTGGAAATATATATAACTTATCTGAAAGCTGCGGCGATCTCAGTTACGAACTGATGTGTGAGGGCAACAGAACAGTGTTGTACTTGTATTATGGCAGGCACCGAGTGCAGGCCATTACTGCCACTAATTCTTCTACCCTTAGATCCATAAGTGCCGGAATTGACAACAATAACTGCTCTACCATTGCTGCTAACTCTGTATCATACAACAATTTCACTGATAATTTTCTGGAGAAACTGAGATACGACAACGACAACGACTATTATTCTCACGATGCAATAACATTCGTCAGTTGCGAAAATCCTGTGTTGGCGGGCATTGCAGCGCCTTGTACTGCTGGCTACGATTCTTCAACAAGGAAATATAGTTATGTTTTTTCTCACTATGATGAGGTTTGGAAAGTTGCAGATTCGTGCAGCATAGACATGACTGTGAATGTGTCGTTGTCGGGGCCGACAACTTGTAATGAAAATTGTTCATATCCAGAAATTCGGAGTGAAGAGGTGAACGGGATTGTACTTAGATGGCAACCAAATCAATGTGGAGAGTGGCAAAAACAGGGCCAAAATTGCAGGTTCCACAACGATACAAATATGGTGCTTTGTCCTGATCAAAATCGGAGGGAATATATTGCCTTTGGTTCAAGTAAGTTTGCAACAACCTAAATGCATTGGAAAAACCCCTTGTCTTCTAGTTTTCTCGGTCTCACCTCTTTTTTTGGTATGATTTTCTAATTCTCAAGCACACTACACTCTTGTAGAAATAAGAAAAGATTTAGCTTTAACTATATAGCATTACCATTTTGGCTATCTACATAGCACACAAAGGTTAGACGATAAGGTCAGGCACCGTATGCATGAAAGGTACCAAAAATACCTCCTTAATTATATAAATAATACTTTGAAAAAAACTGTTGGGGAAACATTCCAATCTTCTTTGATGAATAAGAATAGTTCCGATTCATGTAAAAAAGAGACTTCAATTTAAAAACAAATCAGAACTCAAGTAGTCAAGTGTTCAATGAATGAAACGTACTCTAAGAGAAACTTAACAGTTTTGTAAGTGATGTGTTCTTATATTCTTTTACTTCTTGTTAGTTACCTGACCATGTTCCTTTTGTTATACCTTCAACAGAGAGTTTCACTCGACTATTAAATTCGGGTAAGACCTCTTGCTTCCTTTCTATGCATGTGTATTTAAATGTTTGTGTGCCTAAAAGTGGGGCATTCTAAATTCTCCATGAATTGATTTTGTTGAGATGCATAAGTAGAATTACGTTCCTTCTCTTTCAGTTAGGATAGAGGATTTTAGAAACGAAAGAATACATTCAATGGATGGTTATGGATTGGTACAATCCAAGAGACCAACTGGACGTAAAAGAAAACTCTGTAGACTGTAGACACGTACCACCAACCCACCAAATCCTTTAGAGGTATTTTGGTATAGAGAAAAGAGTAATGTTCCAAAGATCCATGCCTTAATGCGGAGTCCCCAATTTATATGGGCAAAATTCTGATAACAAAATAATCCAATGAATGAGATGTACTCTAAAGGAAGCTTTGAATTTTGTACGTTTTGAATTCTTATCTTCTCTTACTTCTTGTTGCCTCACTATTTTCCTTTTGTTGTACCTTCAACAGGGAATTGGATTGTAGTTATGAGTAAGACTCTGGCTCCCTTTCTGTTCATGTGTGATTTCCCTTCCTATATATACACCATCTGCGTATATGGTTAACTTTTACTTATACCTACATATGAATATGAAACAAATGTTTTTCCTGAATCTTGTGCACAGGCATATTGTTAGCTACAACTACAAAGCTTGTCCTTGGGCCTCTTGTGTTTGCATTCTTGATATATAAATGGAGGAAGAGGCATTTATCTGGGTATGATGCCATTGAAGATTTCCTCCAAAATTACAACAATCTGGTGCCCATTAAGTACTCTTACTCTGACATCAAAAAAATGACTAAAGGTTTCAAGCACAAGTTAGGTGAAGGAGGTTATGGTTCTGTTTACAGAGGGACACTTCGAAGCAAACGTGATGTAGCTGTCAAGTTATTGGGGAAGTCCAACACCAATGGACAAGACTTCATAAATGAAGTTGCAACAATTGGAAGGATTCGTCATCTCAATGTGGTACAATTAATTGGATTTTGTGCCGAAAGAACAAAGAGAGCTCTTGTTTATGAATTTATGCCTAATGGGTCTCTGGATAAATATGTACTATCACAAGAAAAGAAGAATATATCAATAAGCTATGAGAAAATCTATGAAATATCTCTAGGGGTGGCTCATGGAATAGAATACCTCCATCGAGGTTGTGATATGAAAATCCTACACTTCGATATAAAACCTCACAACATTCTTCTTGATGAAAACTTCACTCCAAAAATTTCAGATTTTGGACTTGCAAAGTTGTATCCAACAGAAGATAGCATTGTAACTCTAACAACAGTAAGAGGAACAATGGGATACATGGCTCCTGAATTGTTTTACAGGAACATTGGAGGCATCTCACACAAAGCTGATGTTTATAGTTTTGGGATGCTATTAATGGAAATGACAGCTAGAAGAAAGAACTTAAATGTTGTAGACCATTCTGGGCAGACCTACTTTGCCAAATGGGTTTATGACCAGTTTGAGGAAACAATACTTGAAAGCAATGCCACGGATGAGGAAAAGAAGATAGCCCAGAAAATGATTGCAGTAGCTTTAAATTGTATACAGATGAGGCCCAGTGATCGTCCCTCAATATTGCAATAGCTTTAAATTGTATACAGATGAGGCCCAGTGATCGTCCGTCAATGAACAAAGTTATAAAGATGCTTGAAAGAGAAGCTGAAATCCCAGAGGTTCCTCCACCTGAACCTCTTCTTGCTTGGCAACAGAGGTCAACCGATCAAGTTGGCGTTGGCGATAATTCAAATATAAGAACCCCAGAGGTTCCTCCACCTGATCAACTTCAATCAGTAAGGAAGTTGAATTGAAGCAATACAAGATTCTTCATGGACAAAACTGCATGCTTTCTTAGATTTACAATATGTATCTGTCATCTTATAACATCAAACCCATCATTTGTATTTTAACTTAGTATCTCCAGTTTACAGTTTGTTAAGTCCTATAAATATGAAAGAGTGAAGTTCTAACACCATGTGCATTCTATATTAACAAGAGACAAACAAAACAATTCAAGTAAAACATGTTCAAAGTTTCACGCAAGCAAGTTATTCAAGAGATATTCAATCTAACGTGTTTCTTGCCAAGAATGCTACTAACCTACTACCCTGAAATTTTAACAGAGATGAAGGCTTCTACATCACCAAAGCCCGGCTCGTATGTGTCAGAATGTAGCCACTTACCAGGTTCAAAACTTAGTGTATAGCAAAGGAAAGTTAAAAGTAATAGCCCCAATGGAAACAAGACATGAAGAGAACAATGATGAAAACAGTCCTCATTAACCACTGAAACTAGATTAGTAGTATAGAATTATGATACCAATAAAAAATCCTTTGAAAGATGATTTAACATTATAACAATACAAGATCTTTTAATAGACGCATGAATTTTTTAGCATCTATGAAAGGAGGAGAGGCACCCATATTACAGAGCCATTTATGTCTATAGTTTAATCCGTTTTGGTGAAGAGGTTGATTCCTGTAACTGTTATTTAAACTTTTCTATCAGAGCTAAGGGAACTGAAGGTGTAACAGAATGAACTTGAATTTATTGAAAACTTGCATCTTAGCATATACTCATGCCAATGTGTTCTGTTTTAGTTAACTTCTAATGAATATACAATGATGTGAATCACTGAGATGGAACAAAATTCCAAGTAGACTATCTAGCATTTGAAGAAGCTTATTTTTCCTTAATAATGAGACTCGTGAGTAAAGAAAATTAAACAACAACTAAGTGAGTTGGATAAGTTAAATTTAATGAAAAGTGAAAACACACCTAGACTTAAATTCAGTCCACATTGAATGAATGGTTGTGGGCAGGTACAATCCATGGGACTAAATGAATATAAAAACTCAGTAGCACCAACTTGAAACGTTTTCAATTGACTTCAAGTCACAAACAACTGATGGTTAATGTCAAGCCATCCATGATGGATTTAATTATTTGTAAACTTATTTGCCCGCCAGAAATCAAAACTTAGATAATTCAGAGCAGCAAAGAAACTTTGAGGATTTGTCGAGTAATATAGTTAAACATCTATCACAAGTAAAATATTCTCAATTGCATTTAAAACTATCATGTCACATGATACCACAAATTGAGGTGATAATGGTATTTTCTGACAAAGAAATGCAATAGAATCTCATACGTGGAATGGAAATTGTTAGTTGTACTGTTATACACTTATACTGTAACTATGCTATTTGCATATGCTTGTACTATGGTAACTAAGCACTTAAATTTGTTCTTTTTTTATAGGGAAATTGAACTCATATGCAAGCAAGATGTCTACATTGATATGCATTATTGAGAAATGGACTTGCAAGTAGCATTATTGGGACAGGGTGCCTTTCCTATGACCCACTTAATCACATGGAAAACAATTTTGACTATGGATGCAGAACTTTGACATTTCAGTACACTAGCAAAATTCCTAAACAAAAGAGTATTATTTCCCCAAAAAAGCAACAAGAAAAGGACCATGGAGAAGTTTCTCCCCAGTGAACAAACAAAAAAGTGAGAAAACCAAACCCAGCCCCCTTCCCCTTCCCTGATTAAGCCTTCTATCTTCATTTACCAATTATCGCCTTTTCTGCTCCATGCTAAGGGAAATTTTATCCTTCCTAGCCCTCTCTCTACTTCTATACTATTATGGTCAGGTTTTCTATTTCAACGTTACCTCACACTACCAATACAATGACTCCTGTGGATATATATTCAACATATCTACAAGTATAGTCTACCCAAAAAGCAGCTGCAGCGATCCCAGTTTTGAACTGGTGTGTGAGAACAACAAAACAGTGCTGTACTTAAACTATGGTAGACACTTGGTGCAGGTCATCAGAACCACTAATTCCTCCCTTCAATCCATCATTGGTGAAGTTGACAACAACAATTGTTCTACCATGATCACTCTTCACTCTATGACATACAGCAACATTAGTGATGATTTTTCTACAAAAGATAGTGAACTAGGACATGAGTACCATTATTCTTGGGGCGCAATAACACTCGTCAGCTGTGAAAATCCAGTTAATTCTCCTCTATATGTGGATATTGCAGCACCTTGTGCAAGTGGGGCCATGAAAAGGCCTTATTCTTATGTTCTGCCATGGTACATAGAGGTCTCTAACTTGGCAGAATTGTGCAGCATAGAGTTGATGGTGAGGGTGTTGCCATGGGGGCCAATGACATGTAATAAGAATTGTTCACATCCACAAATAGTGAGTGAGGAGATGAAAGGGCTTGAGCTCAGATGGCAAGCAACTCACTGTGGAGAATGGGAAGGAAAGGAGGGTAACTGCTGGTTGGACAAGGCCACAAATATGGTGCTTTGTCACCCTGAAGCAAAGTTTTTCCAAAAACTTTCAAGTGAGTTAGCACGAAGTTTTTGATAAAAGAAAAAAAAAATTAAACTAAACAGACAATTGAATATCTCAATATTACTATTATGATACATGTTTTCTTGCAATTTCACCTCAACATGGCCATGTTTGATATCATGTAGCCCCTTATTGATGTTTGTATTATTGAATCCAGTTTAGTGTGTATGTTCATAGACAGTTCTTTATGGTAATCTTACAGAAATTCTGTTGTTCATAATGAAGACTTTGTGCTGGCCAGGATTAACATGGGTAAGCAACTAAACTTATTTCTTTGGAAAAATTATAAATTAGGTTCTTGAAGTTTGATCAGTTTATTAGTTCTATCCTAAAGTATGAAATTCATCAATTTCATACTTAAGTTTAGACATCTTGTTTATTTTGCTCAGTAAACATACTAATGTTAGAGATAATTTTGTATTCTTTTGGCTCTAGGTCCAAAAAGCCTGTAAGTCCTAGAGTTTATCTTATTAATGTTGAATTTATTCTATGTTCTACTCTTCCCATAGTTCTGAGGTTTTTCTGTAATTCATTAAAAACCAATTTCAAGACCTTAGATCATATATAAAGCAGCCTAATAAATTATGTCATAATTTCTACTGCATTTTGATCAGACATTACAATCTCTAAGTTGAAATTTTCAGATTCAATCATTAAGAAATATCTTCTAAAAATCCACCTCTAAGTTGTTTTAGTGGTGTTTAATTAATTTATTAAGTACACAACACCTAGAAGCTTCATATTATGATGATATGATGATATGAACTCCAAACTTCTCTCCTACGAGGAATATACATTTAAATTAAGCTTGGCTAATGCAGAATTGAGAAAACTAGCTAGAGCAAAGTTGAAAATTGACAAAATGTACCAAGATCTGAGACACATTGTGACTTTTTAGTTCCAACTATGTCTCTTCTGTCACTGAACTCTGTTTCTTTCTTCAGTTTGAGAATCATAACCTATCTAACCTAAATTTCAACATAAGATCTCCAAATTAGAACTTAATTCAATTTAGGTTACGTTTTCTTTTAAACTTTTTTTGTTCACTAATTTCTTTTTGGTACTGTTATTCTCCTGATCATTCTTCTTGTGTTAAACCTTCGACAGGTGTTCTGGAGATACCAATTTATTTCAGTAAGATCTCTATCTCCCTTTGGGTGCCTATGAGCTGTTAAACATTAGTAATAGTGAAGTATGCATTCTGAAATTTTCAGATTCAACTAATGCCTCATGTGCAGATATGTTTGTCAACTTTTACTTCTTTATTCTTCCCATTATAAAAGAACTTAATTCCAACATCACAAACAAACATCCAAATTTTTTTTGGCAAAAAGCATTGTCTACAGTGAAAAACATAAGATGAAATGAAACAGGAGTTCTTAATAAGTCTTGTTTTACAAATCTTGTTTGCAGTATTCTCATGGTTGGCAGTAAAATTTGTACTTGAAGCCCCATTTGTGGTTGCATTCTTGATATACAAATGGAGGAGGAGGAATCAATCTGTGTATGACAAGGTTGAGGATATCCTGCAAAGTCACAATAATCTGGTGCCCATCAAGTACTCTTGCTCTGACATAAAAAAAATGACCAAAGGTTTCTAGGACAAGCTAGGTGAAGGAGGCTATGGTTCTGTTTATAAAGGTAAGCTTCGAAGTAGACATGATGTAGCTGTGAAGTTATTGGGAAAGTCCAAAACCAATGGACACAAGTTCATCTATGAAGTTGCCCCCATTGGAAGGATTCGTCACCTGAACTCATTGGATTTTGTGCTGAGAGAAGAAAGAGAGCCCTCGTTTATGAGTTCATAGCTAATGGATCTCTTGACAAGTACATACTTTCACAAGACCAACGGAATTTATCAATAAGTTACGACAAAATCTTTGATATTTCTCTTGGTGTGGCTCATGGGACTGAATACTTACTTCAAGGTTATGACATGCAAATCCTACACTTCAATATCAAACCTCACAACATTCTTCTTGATGAGAATTTTTCTCAAAAGATCTCAGACTTTGGACTGGCAAAATTGTGTTCAATTGATGATAGCATTGTGTATCTAACAGCAGCAAGAGGAACAGTGGGATACATGGCACCTGAATTGTTTTACAAAACATTGGAGGCATCTCATATAAAGTTGATGTGTATAGTTTGTTGTTGATGGAAATGGTAGGTAGAAGAAAGAACTTGAATGTTGTCGAGTATTCTTGTCAAACATATTTTCCTAAATGGGTTTATGACCAATTTGAGGAAGAAATATGAGTTAGCAATGCCACAAATGAAGAAAAGAAGTGTTAGAATATTAGCTGTAAATACTGTAGTTATTATAGCATATGTTTAGGCTTGTAATTAGCTTATGATTAGGCCCATGATTAGGCCCGTTATTGCTGTACAGTTAGTATAAATAATAGATGTGAGAAGCTAGTCTCACGACCTTTTCCACTATTCTCACATGGTATCAGAGCAATTTTAGTGAGAAAATTCCTCTTTTTCCTGCTGTGCAATTTTCCAGCGGTGCTCCCCTGCTGTGCTTTCCTTTCCAGCAGTGTTACCCCTAGGGTTTAGTGGCTGTGCTCCTCTCTCGCCACCCTAGGATTAGATTTTCCCAAATCCACCTCCATAGTCAACCTCAGAACCCTCCGACCGGCCTTTCCCCGGAAACCCGTCGCCTTCCTCCTCCGCACGCGCCCACACGCGCCACTCCACTCTCTGCGCGTGAGACCCACGCGCCGCCAGTTTCTTCCGCGCGTGGAGGCGCGTGTCTGCTCCGATCGCCGTGAAACTTTCCAGATCTGTCCTCCGGCGTATTTCCGACTTGTTCCTGCCCTTACTNTTTCTGACCTATACAGCGTCATAACAGTTCTGCTCCTCTTTGTTAACGGTTAGTAACATCCAAATGGCCTCTTCAGCCAAGGAAACTTCTAGTCACCACTCATTCCTTACTTTTTCTTCTACTCCAACTATCTGTGCATGTAGTTATTATAGCATATGTTTAGGCTTGTAATTAGCTTATGATTATTGTTGTACAGTTAGTATAAATAATAGATGTGAGAAGCTAGTCTCACGACCTTTTCCACTATTCTCACAAGAAGATTGCCCAAAAGATGATTGTGCTAGCTTTTAATTGTATACAGATGAGGCCTGATTGTCCCTCAATGAGGAAAGTGATAGAGATGCTTGAAGGAGAAGTTGAGGCCCTGGAACTGGAAGTTTCTCCACCTGAGCCTTTCTCACCAAAGCAAGAGATTACAACAAACAACATCGGTGCTGGTGATAATTTGGTATAAGCTATGAGTTGATTGTTTATCAGTATGGGAATTAACACTCAATCTACTACAAAATCAACTATGCCATAGAGATCAAATGAAAAGAAGAATTAGACAGAAAAGCTCTCAGCGATCTATCTAGGTTTTGTATAAATTGCAAATGTCATTTTGAACAAGTTCTTTTATGAGATGTGCTTAAAATGTAATAGCAAAAAATGTTTAGAAAATTTAAATCACTGCCCCAGTCACTTACTACCATATCATCTTAAAGAGATTACTTACCATGCTCTATGTTCCAGCCTACCTCTTCTTCGCTTTGCCTCTGCACATGGGTATCCGAGTTTGTAACAGAAGTATAATTTATCTGCAAAACCTGACCATTCTAAATTAGTAAGTAGTATACATAAAAAATAATAAAACAAGTGTTAGAATACAAGTTTTATAGGTTGAAAGGAAGAAGAGCAAAAGAGAAATAAGGCAAAGATGGTTACCGCTACTGAAATAATTCTTGCTCTCTTACATTTTCATTTAGTTCAGCTTCTATATATACACAAAAAAGGTTACAAGTTAGGACTACACTTGCCCATACCTAGTCAACACCAACTCTTAGATAATTTTCCACAAAATAAGGATCATCACTCACTTATACCAACTAGCAGACTGTTGTTGCAGATTCTGCATAACTACATCAGATTTTTTACATAAAGAAAAGGAACTATTTCCTAACTTAAATATAGAAAAATCTCATGGCTCAACAATAAGCATCAGCATCAAACCCTGTTTAAAACCATAGTTTACACCAGGGTTTAATTATTAACAAAATTAAGGTGAAATTTACATGCCCGTCACAATCAACTGGCACAGCAGACTGTTGTATCTCGAAAACTTCTTTGGATCCTGAAGTCAGAGCAATATCCCAGGAACAATGAAGAGATAGTCTCTTTCAAGTTTGAAAATTAAGTACAAGACAACCTGCATGCATCATTTTCTTTAAAGCCCTATGATCATTCTATAATGTTTTTTTCAAGTGAAAGCTCCATACCGGGTTGTAATCATTAGATAACATCAGTGGAACCATTGCTTTTACCAAACAATGCCAATATTTCTGTCTAGTCTTCCTCTTAATCCTCGCCAATTGTCCCTTTCAAAACTCCTCCTTGAGATTTTTCTTCAAGCTCTAGACTTTGATATCTGTAATTTGAATTTGACTCTCGGAAGACCCTTGGTCTGGTTATTTGCAATCTAGTTTTGAGAACTAAAATGAACAATGTTGACTTCATCAATCTTAGCTTCTTCAGTTGCTGAATTTTCTTGATTTGCAGCTCTTCTTGTTGAAATATGATCAGCTTTAGTTGAGGATTGGGACACACTTTTTCTTTCTTTGAATTCATGGAAATCTCCTCCTTCATTGGAACTTTCCTGTCATTTTTGCTTGCTGCCTCCTCATAGCTTGTGGGTTCCAGCAACACAACATTGCATTTCTCATAACCTTCATCGATAGTTTTGGTTCCTTTGACATCTACAGCATCCAAGTTGTCTATATCTTCATCTTCTGCTGTTGCAGTTTCTTTCTTTGCTGCTGTAACTTGTTCTTGGGAAGTATTTCCCTCAATATGACTCTTGTCATTCTTCGTAGCATTGTTCTTATCACTATTCCCCTCAATTGAGAAACTTAGCCTTCATTTTAACAATCATCAACTCACAGCCACTAGCATCACATATTCTACAAGCCTTATTTTCAAAGTGCAAAGCATAACCCTTTTCTACTAATTGAGGAACACTTAGCAGATTTTGATTAATATCAGGTACATAAAGAACATCATGGATGAGTTTAATATCTAAACCAGTATTAATAGCAACATTGCCATTTCCTTTTACTTCAACAAAATCTCCATTTCCAACCTTAAACTTTAGAAAAATAGCTTCCATCCAACATTCTAAATAGACTTAGATCATGAGACATGTGGTTTGAACAACCACTATCAATCAGCCAAAGCATTGTTGCTACTGCTTGCTGCATAGCATGTTGCAGCAAAGAGTATTTCTTCAACTTTATCTCAGTTCTCAGCAACTTGTGCTTGCTTACCTCCCTTGTTCTTGCACACCTTTTCAACATGACCAAGCTGATTACAGGCTCTACATCTCGCATTTGGCCTATACCGGCAAAAACTTTCAGAGTATTTTTCTTCTTGCAGTGAAAACATGGTGGATAATCTCCTCTTCTAGCTCCATCATTGATGCACTCACCATCTTTTCTCTCATCAATTTTCTTCTTTCCTCCATTGCTGCTAGGTTGCTTCTCTTTGATCTTTGCTAGGAATGCACCTTCACTTGACTCTTCCTCCCTTAAAGCTCTTCTTTGCTCCAAGCCTTGAGAGGCACTCACCACCTCTGTCACACTCAACTGGGACAGATCCTTTGCAATTTCTAGAGAGGAGATTTTGGACTCAACCCTCTCTAGTACACTGATTAGGATTTTGTCCACAATCCTTTGCTCCGTGAGTTCTTCACCAAGCAACCTAAGGTGGTTTACCAACTTCATAAGTCTGTCATTATACTCCTTCATTGTCTCAGATTCTCAAGTTGAGGACTTGAATCTATCTTGTCCTTGGATTGCCTTGAAACTCTTCTTGCAGCTTCTCCCATGCTTGCTTTGCTGTCTCTAGGTTCATGATTCTTGTAAAAATTTCATCGGTTAAAGATGAATGGATAGCAACAAAAGCCTTGTATTCCTTGGCACGCTCCTCACTATGCATCTTGATTTGTGCTAAGGTGGGATTTGGAGGTGGAAGAGTTGGTTGTCTTCCTGTCTCCACTACTTCCCACAAATCAAATGCTCTCAAGTATGCTTTCATTTTCACTGCCCAGATTGGGTAGTTTTCACCTTTGAAAGCTGGTTGAGAGGGTGCAGAATAATTACTTGAAGCCATGGATATGTCTCAGGTTTTTAGAGGTTTATAGATGGGGAAGCCTTGCTTGTTTTCTCTCAAACTCACAGCTGGTTTTTATCCCTATCCTCAAAGCCCTCAAAGATCATTTATAGCTCTGATACCATGTTAGAATATAAGTTTTATAGGCTGAAAGGAAGAAGAGTAGAAGAGAAATAAGGCAGAGATGGTTTCTGCTACTGAAATAATTCTTGCTCTCTTCCATTTTCATTTAGGTCAGCTTCTATATATACACAAAAAAGGTTACAAGTTAGGACCATACTTGCCCATGCCTAGTCAACACCAACTCTCAGATAATTTTCCACAAAATAAGAATCATCACTCACTTATACCAACTAGCAGACTGCTGTTGCAGATTCTGTATAACTACATCAGATTTTTTACATAAACAAAAGGAACTATTTCCTAACTTAAATATAGAGAAATCTCATAGTTCAACAATAAGCATCACCATTGAACCCTGGTTAAAACCATAGTTTACCCTGGGGGTTAATTATTAAGAAATTAAAGGTGAAATTTACTTGCCCGTCACAATCAACTAGCACAGCAGACTGTTGTGTGTCAAAAACTTCTTTGGATTCTGAAGTCAGAGCAATATCCCAGGAACAATGAAGAGATAGTCTCTTTCAAGTTTCAAAAATAAGTACAAGACAGCCTGCATGCATCATTTTCTTTAAAGCCCTATGATCATTCTGTAATGTTTTTTTCAAGTGAAAGCTCCAGACCTGGTTGTAATCATTACATAACATCAGTGGAACCATTGCTTTTACCAAAAAACGCCAATATTTCTGTCTAGTCTTCCTCTTAATCCTTGCCAATTGTCCCTTTCAAGCATTTGGTACCCCCTCAGAGAAAGAGACACTTTGAGGAAGTATCTGCAACGGTTGGCTTAATCTAGACGTGTGCACCAAGACGTGGATGAGAAAGAGAGATGCTTTGTGATTTCTGAAGACAATATGAACCAAATCAAAGCTATTAGCGAAATTGTGGACCATAAATATGCTCTAAGCATCAATAAATTTGCATATCTAACCGATGAGGAATTCCAGGCCGTGCATAATGGATACAAGAGGCAATCCTCTAGTATAAAGTCCACCACCTTGAAAGGAATTCCTTGAGATATGAAAATGTTTCTGATGTGCCATCTTCTGTGGATTGGACAGACAAAGGAGTTCATATTCCCTGTCAAGGATCAAGGGAAGTGTGTTATGTAAAATTCTGGAATAGCACAAGTAGTATAAGTCAAGTGTTATCTTTGTTAATATGTAGCATGTTTTCAGGCATTCTTGCTGTGACTGCAATGGAAAAGGACTAACCAGCACAAGGCTGGTAAGTTGATCTCACTGTCTGACTAGGTGCTTGTCGAGGTGAGGACCATGGCCTTGAAGAGATGTCTCGTGGATGATGCCTTTCAGTTCATCCAGCACCATTAACCTCACAACTGAAACTGATTACCCCTATGATGGTGTGGACAGTACTTGCAACATTCAGAAGGCTACTTCAATTTCAAATGCAGCCACAACAAATGGGTATGAACATGTCCTTACTGATAATGAGCAGCATTTACTTCAAGCCATAGCTAGCCAACCAGTGTCTGTTGCTATTGATACCAGTGGATATGAATTCCAGTTTAACTCTGTGGCGCTTCCACTGGGGCCTATGTTACGGTACTAGTTCTGATGAGACTGAGTATTGGCTAGTGCAGAATTTAGAGGGGCACCAACAGGGGTGAAAGTGGTAATGCAAAGTGACAATGGAAAAAAAAAAAAAGGTCTCCATNAAAAAAAAAAAAAAAAAGGGTCTCCATGGAATTGTCATCGAGGCTTAGTGACGATTGGAGTCACTGCAAACAAATCTCAGTAAAAACACTTTCTCGTTCGTTTGCATGTTAGTGTATATGTTTATCATAAAATCTCAAGAATGATTCTTACCTATTGTTTAAAGGCTCTGGAACATGTCTCTAATAGCCAATTCATCAAACATCTGCTCGACATAAAAGTAAGGTCTGGATAATATCAGAAGTATACGACAAATCATCTGAAAACACTAGATTTTTCAATTATAACAAATTAGAATGTGGCTATGCTCGATCCAAACAAAAAAGAAAACACAAAGGCTTCATTGCATTAGCTGAAATGCCCCATTTTCATTTGTACAAGAACAGAGAAAGAAATACCAAGCAGTACACAACAACTGGGTACTTCAAAAAATTGATGCATCACATATTCACCTTCACCACTAAATAACTCATTGAACTATAAAACTTTAGTACTTGGGAATTTGCCTTACCACGCGCCTTCATGCACTTACGCATTTGTGGACAATAATAGTGTAATTAGTGTGTGCATGAAAAAAGAAAATTTCCTCCTTCGCGTAGGAATAATGGGGTTCATAAAATTGCCATTAATTTGGTAATGGTTTTAATATTCTGTAATAAAGTGTTATTGTTAAGTAATGATCTGTTTGAGATGAAATTCTATGTCTAAAAATTTAATTGTAACAAAATTACCATCATCAAGTAACGTGCTAAGCCACCTCCCTTTTAAAAATTAGTAACACAACAACTATTTTATTTAAAAGAATTTTGGTGGGACTCAAATTCTAAAATTAGTGTTATTGTAAATATTTCTAAAAAAAAAAANAAAAGTCAGGCAATATGAGTCAGAACAATTAATTTTTAATAAAATATATAAATACAAAAATACAAAAAAAAGTGCTAAAAATAATATTACATAATAGTGATTTTCTTTAATACTTTTAAATTTAATCTTACTCACATTACGTCTCTCAATTTTTGTGAGAACCAATTTTAGGATGTGAGTGCTGCCAGAACATGATGAAATTGCACTATCCCTTAAGTAGCTTAACAATCACCATATTACAACTACTAATTTCGCATTAGTCATAAATAGTCTGTGTAGTTTAAAGACCAAATTTTTTGTTGGTTTCATTAGGGGCAATTTGACCAAAATGGAACACGTACACTAATTAATTACCTAAAATGGGTCTTTTTGAAAGTATTTACCAAGAAGGGGCAGTTTTGAATATTTTAATATTTTTTCGATCAGTATAGAACACGTTTTATCACTTCTTAAAACGGGTTCAAAAGGAACACGTTTTATCATAATTTCCCCAAAAGCGTGTCTGCAAAAAACGGCGTGAAAAAATTTCAATGAAACACGCTTTATAGATAAAGTGTGTTCTTCATGAACACAAATATGAGGTTTGAAGTTTAGGATTAGGGTTTGGGATTTAAGTGTTAGGGCTGGGAGCTAAGGTTTGGAGTTTTAGTTTAGGGCTTGGGGTTTTAGATTTAAGGGTTAAGGGTATAAGGGTAGGGGTTGGGGTTTGGGTTTGGAATTTTAGTGTTAGGGGCTGGGGGTTAGGGTTTGGGGTTTTAATTTAGAGTTTGAAATTTAAAGTTTAGGGTTAGGGTTTGGGGTTTAAGGGTTAAGGGTTAATTTTAGGGATAACGCGTGTTCATGAAGAACATGCTTTATGTATAAAGCTTGTTCATGATGAACACGCTTTATCTATAAAGCGTGTTCCATTGAAATTTTTTCACTTCGTTTTTTGCAGACAAGCTTTTGGGGAAATTATGATAAAGCGTGTTCCCTTTGAACTTGCTTTAGGAAATGATAAAGCGTGTTCTATACTGATCGAAAAAATATTAAAATATTCAAAATTGTCCATTCTTAGTAAATACTTTCAAAAAGACCCCTTTTAGATAATTAGTTAGTGTAAGTGTCCCATTTTAGTCAAATTGCCTTCATTAGGTCTTCAATTTTCTATTCTTATGTGTTAAAAAAAATGCTCTAACAAAGGTATTCCATTATTATTTTAATGAGGTAATTAGTTTCAAAAGATAGGTATTTAGGATAATTGCTTACAAATTGTATTATTGAGATTAAAAGAAATTTTAAAAAAAGCAAAAACCTCTCGTTACCTTGGGAAAATTATCTAAAATACTCACTACTAGTCTATACTTAATAACTTATAATTAAAAAAAAATTCGTTCTTAATAAATTGGTACTTCACCTAAAAAATATAACTGGATTATATTAATTAGTGATAAATAACAATGAAGCTAATAAACCAATTTCCTATCTATTTTAACAAAATGAAATGAAGTACATATAATCTTCTCTCCGTTAGAGCTTTTGGTACAAGAAATTTATCACTGCTATATCTTTGAAAACGATCGGTTATATGCTGCTGTCTTCCCTAGCGATCTAGCATTGCGATTGCGAAGCTTCTTTCTTTGGAACAGAATTTGAGCTAACCTGCATTCATAAGAAATGAACAAACAGATTTTCCATCACTTGTAACAGCTTTTGCAATAAGAAACTGCCACTTAATTAATTATTTACATAGAATGAGTAGAAACAAGGAACTGGACTTGCTCCATTCCCACACCTTATGAGAGCCTCTTCATTTGTCCACTGACAATTGTTGATTGGCTCAAGTTCACCAGTATCCACATTCACCCT
>QAOA01004160.1:0-26673 GCA_003255065.1 Cercis canadensis
GTTGAGATCAATATGTGAAAAAAAAAAAGTTAATCCAATCTTATTTTAGTGTTTAAATAGATGGAGATACCTGAGCATCGTCGTTGGATGTACAATAAGAAAAATCTTCAAGGGAATAGGTTATCAGATGCATTCATATGAGATGTTGATCAATTTATTTCAGTTGCAAAAGAATTGGAGGTGTTTAAAAGGGAAGGAAGATTTAGGTGTCTATGCTTAAAATGTAAGTGCTTGAGATTTCATGAGCCGGATGAAGTTGCTAAACATTTATATAGGAAAGGATTTCAGCCACATTATTATTATTGGCATAATCATGGGGAGACTGAACCACCAGTTCTTGGAAGAGGGTATGAAGCTGATGTAGTTTCTGATGATTTGAATCCATATGAGCGAATGGTTATTGATGCAGGGGGCTCTAGTTTTTATTCTGACCCTGAACCAGAGGAACCTAATTCTGAAGCCACGAAGTTTTATGAGATGTTATGTGCTGCACAGTCTCCTTTGTGGGATGGATGTGAGAGTCACTCCGTATTATCAATTGCAATTAGACTGTTGAGTATCAAGTCTGATTACAATATGCCTCATGTGTGTACTGATGAGATAATCACATTGATAAATGAGGTTTGCCTGTGGGTCATCGAATGCCTGATAATTTTTATCAGACTAAGAAATTAGTGTCTCAACTTGGGTGTGGTTATAAGAAAATTGATTGTTGTCCATCCGGATGTATGTTGTATTATGGTGATGGTGAAGCAAATAGAGAATGTAGATTTTGTGGTAAAACCCGTTTTGAGGATAGAGGAAATAGAAATAACCGAAAAAAGGAGATTCCGAAAAAACAGATGTGGTATTTACCAATAATTCCCCGGTTACAAAGATTGTTTACCTCTAATGCAACTGCAACATACATAAGATGACATCATGAAAATCGACGTGAGGAAGGAGTGTTGTCACACCCTTCAGATGGGGAAGCCTGGAAACATTTCAATATAACTCACCTGGAGTTTGCATCAGAACCAAGAAATGTGANACCCTTCAGATGGGGAAGCCTGGAAACATTTCAATATAACTCACCTGGAGTTTGCATCAGAACCAAGAAATGTGAAATTAAATCTGTGTTCCGATGGTTTCAGTCATTTCAATATGAACTCTAGTACATACTCTTGTTGGTCTGTAATCTTAACTCCGTACAATCTTCCTCCTGGAATGTGTATGAAGAGAGAATACATATTTTTAACAATAATAATTCCTGGCCCACATAATCCAAAAAGCAAGATAGATATGTACCTACAGCCTCTGATTAATGATCTGAAACTGTTATGGGATGATGGTGTGCAAACGTATGACATTTTCAAGAAATAAAATTTTTGTTTGAAGGCTGCTTTGATGTATACAATCAATGACTTCCCTACTTATGGAATGTTGTCGGGTTGGCAAACAGTAGGTCGTTTAGGTTGTCCAATTTGTATGGAAGGTTTGAAAGTATTTTATGTTAAAAATGGTCGAAAAGTTTGTTATTTTGATTGTCATCGGTAGTTCTTGTACATGGATCATTCCTTTCGTAAGAACAAGAAGAACTTCTTGAAAGGTTTAATTGAATTGGGTCATCCGCCTCTGCGATTCTTAGGAGATCTCTTATTTAAACGAGTTTCTCAATTTCTTAAGATAACTGATACTGAAAGAAGGTATCAATTACCTGATTACGGGGAGAGTCATAATTGGACTAAACGTAATATATTTTGAGATTTGCCGTATTGGTCTGACTTGTTAAACCCACACAATGTGNCGTAAGAACAAGAAGAACTTCTTGAAAGGTTTAATTGAATTGGGTCATCCGCCTCTGCGATTCTTAGGAGATCTCTTATTTAAACGAGTTTCTCAATTTCTTAAGATAACTGATACTGAAAGAAGGTATCAATTACCTGGTTACGGGGAGAGTCATAATTGGATTAAACGTAATATATTTTGAGATTTGCCGTATTGGTTTGACTTGTTAAACCCACACAATGTGGATGTCATACATACAGAGAGTAATGTCTTCAAAAATATTTATAACACAGTCATGAATGTTAAAGGTAAAACCAAGGATAATGTAAATGCAAGAATGGATCTCGGTTTGTATTGTAAACGAAAGGCCTTAGAGTTGGAAGACAGAGGCAATGGAAAATTTATCAAACCAAAAGCGCAATACACTTTGAATATGGATTAGAAAAGAGCAATATGTGAGTGGATACAGGATCTGAGGCTTCTAGATGGATATGTATCTAACTTGGGGAGATGTGTTGATATGAGGAGTTGTACTTTGCAGCATATGAAGAGTTATGATTGTCATATCTTCATGGAGAGATTACTTCCAATTGTATTTAGTTGTTTGTCTACTCCTATATGGGAATCTTTAACTGAGTTGAGTTATTTCTTTCGAGACGTATGTTGTCCGACACTAGAAAAAAGTAAACTTGACATTATAGATAAAAATATTCTCATTATTTTGTGTAAATTGGAGAAGATATTTCTTCCTGGCTTCTTTGACGTCATGGAACACTAACCAATACACTTAGTATATGAAGCACAAGTTGGTGGACCTGTATAATATCAATGGATGTATCCATTTGAAAGGTTTAAATCTATCCTTTAAAAATTAATTACATTTGAGTGCCTTGTCATTTATATTCATTATAATAACTCGGCAATATTTCAATATTTTATAGGTTTTTACATCATTTTAAGAAAAAAGTGAAAAATAAAGTTAATGTGGAGGGTTCTATTTGTGAAGCTTACATACTTTAGGAGACTTCTACATTTTGTTCATATTACTTTAAGTCTCATGTCTATTCTAAAAATAGAATAGTGTCTCGAAATGATGATGGTGGAGAGTCGTCTGTGCATCATCCACTATCTATCTTTAATTATCCTGGCCGACGTGAAAGGACTGGTACAACTCGTTATCTAAATGAGAATGAAGTAGCTGTAGTATCTCTATATATTCTTTTAAATTGTCCTGAAGTTCAACCATTCCTGAAGTAAGTAATGATTTTCATGTGGTATTAAAGATTTTGCAAGTTTCTATACCTTAATGTTTAATGCATATAATAGTGATTGCAACATTTATGTTGAGTTATTGACATCAACTAACAATAATTTGGCCTTCATTAAAGTTGATAAACAAATAGAATTAAATTTTGTGCTTTGGTTCAAAAACTATGTAAGTGTTTTTCACAATTACATAATGAATTTATGATTATTATCTATTATAACAGGTCTGTTGATATAACATAGTTTTCATTAATGATTAATAGGTACACAATCCTGATAATCACATCGAAGATCAATTTTTATACAATTTAGCTTGGGGCCCTTTAAGACTAGTGCAGACATTCCTAATTTATTTTGTCAATGGTTATTCTTTTCACACATCAATTTGGGCACAGAATCGAAAGTCAAATAATTTTGGAGTAAGTCTTCGTGGTACAGATATTTTATATCATGGAATTATAGAAGAGATGATTGAGATAGAGTATCCTGAAATTCCTATTAAGCGATTGACACTTTTCAATTGTAAATGGTTTGATCATTCGCCCATGAGTACAAGAATTTGTCCTAAGTATGAGATTATTGAGGTTAAATCGAATAGGAGATACAATGGTAAGGATACATTTATATTTACTCAACAAGCAGAGCAAGTATATTTTACACCATTTTTATACCCAAATCCTAAGAAGAGAGACTGGTTAGTGGTGATTAAGATGAAATCAAGGCGCACAATTGAATTACGGGATGCTCCATTTCAAGATGATAGAACTTTGCATTTCATTGAAGTCTTTTCTCACGACCAAATTACAGATAATTTAAGAGATGTTAATGATATGTGCGAAGATTTAAGGGACATTACAATTAATGCACATATTGAAGTTGATGAGGAGGTGAGAGAGCATGGTGCAAAAGATAAAGGATCATATGATACCGATAAGCCTGAAACTGAGGAGGAAGTCCCTAATGATTACTTTGTTGAAAGTGATTGATTCATTTGCGTTAATTTATGGTTAAGTTATGACTTTATATTATTTTGTGGGTGTATTTATTATTTAATGTCTCACTTATAGGTGTACTAATATTTTTTTTATTCATAGATGTTAGGGATAGGCAAACGTGCACGTGGTTTGGGCTCCCGAGGCAGAGGGATAGTTCCTGCTTCATTACAGACTTATTATGCACCTCCTGACGTGCAAATTGATCATACACCGTCTCCTACTCCTATTGAATCCACCCCTCGACATTCATCGCATGCACCATCGACTCGAGGTTCTTCTGCTGCTGCATCCACTGCGGCGGCATGTGGATCGACTGAGAGTAGGATATTGGTTTGACCAAATGGGAAGGAGTATGATATATAAATTTCCTATGTTTTATTGTTGTAAATTTTAGTACTATTTTCATACATGTTATATATATAATAAATATTCTAATTTTTGTTATATAGGTTTATACCGTCCACTGCCACAGTTGGTGTCATTTCTTCTGTTATGAAGACTAAGTATGAACAACCCTAGACGGGTTGGAAGGAAATTTCCCAGGAAGTAAGAGATCTATGGTGGGTCGAATTTCAGGTAATACAACTAAATTATATTCTTTACTTTACATATTATGTTTGTCAGTTGTGTTCAACTAGTAGTCTAACTAATTTCTCACTTTTATTGGTTCAGAAATATTGTAGGTGAGATCTGCAACATGATGATGTTATTAGGCGGATATGGGGGGCTAAGTGTGCTGACACGGTCCGAGCAAACTTAGTCTCTATTCGTGCTCGGAAGTTGAAGGAAAAATGGTTGTCCAAGGACGTCCTTGACGCACTATGGGTTAAGTGGAGGACTGACCCTGAGTTTAAGGTTAAGTCAAAGCGAAACAAGAAGAATCGATCAGCTAGTGAGGGAGGATCATGTCTGAATCGGGGTAGCTCCATTTCTGTGTCAGAGCATAAAAGGCGATATGTAAGTTTTACTTACTGATAATAAAGTTTTTATAAGTATGTTTTAATTTATCACTGATAACTAACATAAATTTATTATATGTTTCAAACACGGGAGCTAGGGAGAGAGACTACCATCCCAGAGCTTTTTCATAAGTTGAACCTTAATGATGAGACGAACCAATGGTCAACACCAAGGGCAGCAATGACTTATGTCAGTATCTCTAATTATAACATACTTGTAGTATAATTAATGTATTCTCACTAATTACTTTTTCTTTGTGTTCTTTTGGAAATTATATGCAGAATTCTTTTGAAAAGTTAAAGGAGGATGTTGCAGCCTCAAGATCATCTGTTGATGACTCTGCCCTTTTTTTTCAGGCGACTGGAGGAAAAAATAAGAGAGATAGAGCTTATGAATTTGGATCCGAAGTAGCATTCTATTCTTCATCCGGGTCCGGGTCTCAGTCTGCCACCACTGCACCTAACATTGATGACCTTACTCAGATGCATCAGCGTATTGCAGTTCTTGAGACTCAATTGGAGGAACAACAACGTACTCATGCACAACTTGAGGTATCAATGAACCGGGTTGCACAACTTGAGGCAGAGTTGAACACTCAACGGTCCCAGCTGCAGTCCCAAAGATAGTCTGATCTACGAGTCTCTCAACTTGAGAGCGAATTGGCTACACTTAAAGGATATTTTGAGCAATTCACCAAAGGTGCATAACCTAATGACTCAGAGGCTGCACCTACTACGTCGTTACGACCTCCAACTATCGATGAAGATGACGATAAAGACTTGGGAGATGATTCTTCAGATATTTAGGAGTTAATTTGTATTTCTTACTCTATTTTATATTTCCTCACTTATATTGGATATTGCATATTTTTTCGGATTAGATCTATATATATTTCAGATGCTTGACTATTTTGCACATTTTGAATATGTTTTGTTGATTTGCTGAAATTGGCATTTCAGATGCTTGACTATTTTGAATATATTATGCTGATTTGCTGGAATTGGACTACAAAATAAACCAAATGCTATGGGAGCTATTTTTTGAAAATTTCAACAGTATTTTCCGTTGAAATTACCGTTGGAATTTTATTTAAACAAAATAAAAAAAAAAATTTAACCCATTCCAACGGTACTTCCAACGGAAAATACCGTTGGAATTACCGCTAGAATTTTTTTTTAAAAAAATTATTTTTTTATTTTGTTTAACTGAAATTCCAACGGCAAATACCGTTGGAAATATTTTCAAAAATTTCAACGGTATTTTCTGTTAGAAGTACCGTTGAAATTGGTTAAAAAAAATTATTTTTTTTAAATAAAATTTCAACGGTAATTCCAACGGAAAATACCGTTGGAATGTTCCAACGGACATTTCCGTTGGAATTTCCGTCGGAATTTTCCGTGAAAATTTGTTTTTGAAAAATTATTTCCAACGGTATTTTACTGTTTGAATGTTTTTACCGTAGGAATTTTCGTTGAAATGTCAAATTCCAACGGCACTTTTTCTAACGATTGAAATTCCGTTGAAACTCCCAATTCCAATGGAAAAATTCCGTTGGAATCCTGTGAAATTCTTGTTGTGGTCTTTGCACAAAACATTCATGAGAGTGTCACTATTAACTTATTTTTACAATAACATATATCTCCCTACAAGAACCTACATCGCCACAAGAATTTTTTAACATGAAACACTCTTCGACTAGAAATGTCATAGAAAGGTGTTTTGGCTTGTTGAAGGAACGTTGGAAAATTATAAGAGCCAAGTCATTCTATCCTGTTAAAACACAATGCAGGATAATAACTGCATGTGGAAGAAAATGAAGAATTTTTGCAAGTTAATAGGATAACTCATGTAGAGACATCTGATGCTTGGACACTTTGGAGATATGAGCTTGCTAAGCAGATGTTCAACATATGGACAGGACAAGTTTAATAAAATTCATAATTTAGATGGCTCTTTTATTATGTTTGCATCTTTTATTTTCATGGTTGTGTAATAATTGACAATTCTATTTGTAACTTTTATTTTCATAGTGTTTTAATAATTGACAATTATGGATGGTTCTTTTATTATGAAATATAATTTGTAAACTATCTTCATGATGATGTCTTTATGTCTTTTATGTTATTTACTTTAATTTCTTTTTGCCTTCACTAGATGGTAGCCAATAGCCAACCCACAGGAAAACGTAATAACCATACATGAAACTCACAAGAAGATGCAATACTTATTTAGTGTCTAGTTGAAATTGGGCCAACATGAAGAGAAAACAATAGATTTAGACATGAGTTTTCTAAGCAATTGAAGAAGATGATGGTTGAGAAGTTACCTGGCTGTACCTTAAGAGTTAACCTTCATATTGAGTCGAGGATTAAGCAATTGAAGAAGCACTATACTGCAATATGTGAAATGATGGGGCCTAGGGGCAATAGTGGATTTGGTTTGAATGACAAAGACAAGATAATTGTTGTTGAACAAGAAATATTCAAGGATTGAATAAAGGTAATATATGACATTAGCTTATGTTATATTTTTTTTTTACTATAATTTATTCTTCAATTAATTTTTAAAATTGTTGTATTTTGCAGTCTCATCCTAGTGCTAGAGGGCTTTACAATAAATCATTCCCTTACTTTGACGTATTGGGACCAATTTTTGACAAGGATTCTGCCACTGAAAATCATGCAGATGATGCAACAGATGCTGTGGAAGCAATGGACAAGGAAATTGAAGCTGAAGATGATGTTGAAATCTATCTTGGAGAAGATGAACCACTAGATTCTGTTGCTGAACCTGAACAAAGACAAACCACTGAGATTAGACAAGAGACTAGAAGACAAATAAGTGGGACAACTAGTGGTAAGGGTAAAAAAAAAGAGATAGGTCTGAGGGGGCATTAATTGAAATGGTTGTTGAGAGTATTGATATGTTTGGTACAATTCATGAGAAAGTGGTGACAAAATTAAAGACCTAACTGCTTGTTTTAAGCATGAAGGTGATGGTAGTAAAAGGAGAATGTCAATCTTTGAAGAGTTACTAAAGATAGAAGATCTAACTACTAACAAAAGAGTAGAAGCTGGTATGATATTATGCAAAGATAGTAATTTGGTTGATTTCTTTATGTCAATGATAGATTCTGTAGCCAAGGGGCAGTTGGTGGCAAAATTATTGGCTCAAAATCCTTGATTGAATTATGTTTGTTATTGATATTTGATAATATTATTAGCTAAAATTTACATGAACCTTGACTGAATATAGCTCTTATTTTTTGGGTGGCATATCAAAAAATGTTACATTGGTACACAATGACTCAGAATGTATTAAGTTGAATTTATTGGTATCTTGCAGTTTTTTTCTTTATATTATATTCTTCCATGTATGTGGTATGAATTTTAGAATGCTGGAATTGTACATATGTCATAAGTTTTAACTTGTTCAATTTGGAATTGGAATTGTACATATGCTGAAATTTTGGATACATTTTGGTTCTCTGAGAATGACATGGATGTCATTATGGGATTGGGGCCCTTGCCCCACCCATGTAATTTGTTTTTATGCTCTCACAAAGTTGTACAGGATTTTTTTGAAGTGATGCAGTTTGTCTTTTGTTTGTCCCAAAGATGATAAAACTGAATTATGAATGTTCATGCTTCTACTTTTAATTTTCTTCTGCTGCTTTTCACCTTCATTTGTAACGATTGACAGAGTGGGTAGTATAGTAGCTTAAAAGTTACAACTCACAGAAACCCAATGTGTGACTTGTGTGTCATGAGATAGACCATCCTCCTAATGGGGGCGACAGACAAGAACTTCAGAGCCAAATTTAAGTAGAAAAGTGAGAAAAATAAGTTTTAGAGTTTAGCTATGGGGGCGATAGACAAAGAACTTTATTAATGTTTTTTGTTAATCTATGTTCTTGTTTTGTGCATTTTTGTTGCACTTTTCTTACTTTTAATGGTCCCATTGATTTTGACTACATTCAAACTTAAACATTCACGTGGGCCCTTTCGTTTTAAAAACTATCAGATTCAATTTCAATAGTTGGAGCAGCCTCGTATATCAATCTCAAGCACCAGCATGCCCCATCCAGGAACTAGTAAATCTTTTAATTATAATTAAATTTTAATTTTAATATATTAAAATTAGAGATTAATTTTATACAAAAGTATTTCAATTGGTGAAAGTGTAAATAATCTTACTCTTAATTACTACATGTAACTGACCATTTTCTACCACAATTGGTTTTAATTGAATTTTGGCCAAAAAAAAAGTTGAGTGAGTATAGAAAAAACTGTGAGGTGTATTAAATTGATCACTCATAATGTTGAAAATCTTCTTTAAGAAATAATGAGTGTCATGTAGAAAAAAAAAATTGAAGATTTTTCCTAATTCTTCTCTAATCCATTTGTGCAAAAAAAAATGTATTTTTTTTTATATTACTTGTTATATATGAGTTTCACCATAAAAATGATATATAATAATTATTTATTTATTTATTCATCCAAATTTTTAATAGGGGTATTTTTTAAAAAATAACCAAAATTCCCAAGAAAATAACATTTGAACCAAACACAAATTATAAGATTCTCAAGAATAAATATTGAACATTCCCAAGAAAATTTATGGTCAACCAAACACAAATTATAAGATTCCTAGGAACAGGATTCCCAAGAACAAAATTCAAAGGAATGATGTTTCCCAGTAACTAAAAAAAAATCCTTGTACCAAACGCCTCCTTAAAGGAGTCAGCAAAACGGCACAGCAGAGTGTGCGCTAGCGCTGGGCGCTGCAAACCCAACGCTAAGCACTGGCTTTAATGAGAATACGTGGCAATCTAGGGTGCTAGCGCTGGGCGCTGGTCCTCTAGTGCTGGGCGCTATTAGGGCAGCGAAGACGTGCGCAATGCTAGAGTCCTGGTGCTAAGTGTGGTACTGTTCACGCACTTGAATTTTCACATTGAGTCTCTAACTTCAATCTCCTAATGCTCTAACCTATAAAAACAATACAAAGGGAATATGAATGAGTTAAAACATGCTAGAAAATTAAATAAAACAACTAATTG
Organism: Cercis canadensis; assembly: GCA_003255065.1. Classification (NCBI taxonomy): domain Eukaryota; kingdom Viridiplantae; phylum Streptophyta; class Magnoliopsida; order Fabales; family Fabaceae; genus Cercis; species Cercis canadensis. Next base: position 10,048 of record QAOA01004160.1, read on the forward strand.
ATAGCTAACTAAATCTACTAAATAACAAGATATAAATAGCACACATTCCTACAAAACTAACTTAAGAACTAGCTAACTTAAGCATAATTAGAGCTGTAATAACTCTTTTTCATAGAGTTATCAGTTCTCAATGATCAAAGTGTTCAAAAGTCTGTTACCTGTAACAGAAGGGATATTTATAGGGGTTCTGAGTAAAAACGGATGCATGAGTTGGTAGATTTGGTTATGAGCCTTGGTGAAATGGGCTTTTTGGCTTACTGGATTTTATGCTCTCACAAAGTTGTACAGGATTTTTTTGAAGTGATGCACTTTGTCTTTTGTTTGTCCCAAAGATGATAAAACTGAATTATGAATGTTCATGCTTCTACTTTTAATTTTCTTCTGCTGCTTTTCACCTTCATTTGCAACGATTGACAGAGTAGGTAGTATAGTAGCTTAAAAGTTACAACTCACAGAAACCCAATGTGTGACTTGTGTGTCATGAGATAGATCATCCTCCTAATGGGGGCGACATACAAGAACTTCAGAGCCAAATTGAAGCAGAAAAGTGAGAAAAATAAGTTTTAGAGTTTAGCTATGGGGGCGATAGACAAAGAACTTTATTAATGTTTTCTGTTAATCTATGTTCTTGTTTTGTGCATTTTTGTTGCACTTTTCTTACTTTTAATGGTCCTATTGATTTTGACTACATTCAAACTTGAACATTCACGTTAGCCCTTTCGTTTTGAAAACTATCAGATTCAATTTCAATGGTTGGAGCAACCTCGTATATCAATCTCATGCACCAGCATGCCCATCCAGGAACTAGTAAATCTTTTAATTATAATTAAATTTAAATTTTAATATATTAAAATTAGAGATTAATTTTATACAAAAGTATTTCAATTGGTGAAAGTGTAAATAATCTTACTCTTAATTACTACATGTAACTGACCATTTTCTACCACAATTGGTTTTAATTGAATTTTGGCCAAAAAAAAAGTTGAGTGAGTATAGAAAAAACTGTGAGGTGTATTAAATTGATCACTCATAATGTTGAAAATCTTCTTTAAGAAATAATGAGTGTCATGTTAGAAAAAAAAAATTGAAGATTTTTCCTAATTCTTCTCTAATCCATTTGTGCAAAAAAAATGTATTTTTTTTATATTACTTGTTATATATGAGTTTCACTATAAAAATGATATATAATAATAATTTATTTATTTATTCATCCAAATTTTAATAGGGGTATTTTTTAAAAAAATAACCAAAATTTCCAGGAAAATAGCATTTGAACCAAACACAAATTATAAGATTCCCAAGAATAAATATTCAACATTCCCAGGAAAATTTATGGTCAACCAAACACAAATTATAAGATTCCTAGGAACAGGATTCCCAGGAACAAAATTCAAAGGAATGATGTTTCCTAATAACTAAAAAAAAATCCTTGTACCAAACGCCTCCTTAAAGGAGTCAGCAAAACGGCACAGCAGAGTGTGCGCTAGCGCTGGGAGCTGTGAACCCAGCGCTAAGCACTGGCTTTAATGAGAATACGTGGCAATCTAGGGTGCTAGCGCTGGGCGCTGGTCCTCTAGTGCTGGGCGCTATTAGGGCAGCGAAGACGTGCGCAATGCTAGAGTCCTGGCGCTAAGTGTGGTACTGTTCACGCACTTGAATTTTCACATTGAGTCTCTAACTTCAATCTCCTAATGCTCTAACCTATAAAAACAATACAAGGGGAATATGAATGAGTTAAAACATGCTAGAAAATTAAATAAAACAACTAATTGATAGCTAACTAAATCTACTAAATAACAAGATATAAATAGCACACATTCCTACAAAACTAACTTAAGAACTAGCTAACTTAAGCATAATTAGAGCTGTAATAACTCTTTTTCATAGAGTTATCAGTTCTCAATGATCAAAGTGTTCAAAAGTCTGTTACCTGTAACAGAAGGGATATTTATAGGGGTTCTGAGTAAAAACGGATGCATGAGTTGGCAGATTTGGTTATGAGCCTTGGTGAAATGGGCTTTTTGGCTTACTGGGCCTCTTAGGATGTGGGTTGATAAAAAGGTCACTATAGTTTACATCTTTCTAATATAGGATTACATCTTAGGGATATAAAATTTGACTCTTCCCCTTATGCTTGCAAGAGTATTGTTTTTAATTCATTGAACTCAAATGTGAGGGGTTCTAGATGGTAAATTCTTATATATTTTTAGACTACAAATCCACAAACTTAAAAAGTGGATTTCATTTATGAGACTCACGTATAAAGTTCACTTTTTATATGCTTGTAAAATATGTATTTTTTTGGGTAAATAATAACATTATATTAAAGGAAAGAAAGATATATACCATGCATTATAAATTGCCTCATTTGCATGATACACCATCTAACTACAAAATTAAAAAGTTATGTATCCAAGAGGATACTGTGATAGTTGAGCTCTTGATATTTCATGAAAAATGTGTCAGGTTCAAACATTATAAGAAAATCTATGTTTTTCAACGGAACAAAATACCTTTGAAATTTTTTAAAAATTCCAACTGTAATTCCAACAATAGACATTTTTTGGATATTCCAATGGTAATTCTAATGGAATTTCAATGCCGTTGAAATTTTTCGTTAGAATTATCATTAGAATTTGTAGATAATTTTTCTTTTTTAAAATTCCAATAGTATATTTCAATGGAATATACCATTGGAATCAGTAAATGACTCCAAACGCACAGTTTTAATACATTTGGCAATTTTTCTTTTAAATTTTCAAACAAATTCCAACGGTAGAAATACGGTTGAAATCTCTTTGTCTAATACAAAATCCCTAAAGGCCCAAATGAATCTTCCTCTCCCTCACTCGATTCGCTCTTCTCTCACACTCAATCTCCCTCTTGGTCTCTCCTCTCCTACCACTGCCACCCACCGTTAACATTGTCTCCTTGTTGACGCTGGCAAGCTCCCTGCCCGTCGCAACATCTTCTTTCTCTCCCTTTCTCGACTCCCTCTGGCTCTGGCTCTGGCTCTCTGCCATCTCTCTTGCTCTCTATAAGTCTTTGGGTTTGACTCTGTCTAGTGAGAACATTTGTTGGGCAATTGAGTAGATTAATATTTGATTGAAAAATGATAGATCTTTTAAATGGATGTTATGTATGCTTATTTGTGTCATTCAGTGGATATCAGATTAATATAGTACTGTGATGATATGTCCTTTAATCATTCGAACACAGGCTAGACACAACCATGTTCACTTATGGGTCTGGATGTGTCACTTAAGTAAGTCTCTGAACAATAGACACAGCCTCAAACACCGCCGTGTCCATGATGGACACTAGTGTCTCTTAAATTAGTTACAAGTCATCAGTTAGTTATAAATTAGTTAGTTAGTTAGTTAATGACCATAACTACCTAATGATGATTGGTTAGTAATCTTGATTTATAGGAAGGCTTGTGATTGGTTGTTAGTGGCTATATGATAGGATCCGTCGATCCTTTCACATATGTAAAGAGAAGACACCATATGTGGGGTGAGCAATGGTGTAATGGTGTGAACAAGTGGACCCATGCATGCAAGCAGCATCACAAACGTTGAAGAGGCAGAATGAAGACGTGGTCAAGCTTTGCTTTATGGAACATGCCATGCAAACATTATGGAGGCTACGTGGGTTAGTTACTGGGGTTGTTTTACATAGTGGGTTAGCTTATTTTTAGGAGGCAGTTGAACTTTGATTATGGGTTGGCATTGTTGTTATTTGAACTGGTTGTACGAAGGAGAAGGGGTGGAAAAATATTGCGTAATGTGGTTTACTCTCACCCAAAGAGAGCCTCTTTTTTTTTATTAGTAAAAATCATTGCAAGTCATTCAGTTCTGATTGGGACCTATCACTATATAAGCATGTGATGTACACATGCGTGAATCACTTTTTAGGTTGAGAATTTTTGGTGCTGTGAGAAATCAGATAAGGAAAGAATAGAGAGATTGAGATAAGAGAATAGAATGAGGTTTGGGGTTCTTGCTTGAATATGCTACAAGGGTCAAGAACAAGGCCAAGGGGGATTCTATTGTAACAAAACTTGATCTTGGTGTTGCTAATCATAGAGGAACTGCTCTCTCCCGTGGATATAAGTCATCTTGGCTGAACCACGTACATCTGGTGTTCTTCTTTATTTTGATTTACTGTTTTTCATTTATGGTTTAAGTTTTCTACTACTATTAGTACTGCTATCTGGTATTGCTTGGTGCACTTGATATATTGGTTGTGTAGGTTGAATCTCTTACAGGTACAAATTCTCATAAGCCATACTCTCATTTAATGAATGAAAGGGGAATGTCCAGAATCTATTAGACTAGGAACTCTATGTTTAATTACTTTTGTATGGCACACAATATGATAAATTCAGTGGTAAATTACTCTTTTCTAAGGATTCCCATCCCTTCCACCAGCACACCCCCCCCCCGGGCGGGCATTCTGCCCTCTAAAAATGAGAGGATAGGATATGCCGAATTCGTTTAGAGAGAAAAGCTAACTTGTTTGATATGTCCAATGGAGTATGTGGGCCAGGTTCATTAAACTTACGCTTTTCTTGCTTGTATTTTGCTCTACATAAAGATGCAAGATTGATGAATGGTTTATTAATGAAACTTGATGTCTGTATTCAGATGTTAGGATTTTTATTATATATATATCGGAATACACTGCAAAGAGGCGTGGAAGCATTTTGTTCATACCAAAGGGGCTGTTTACTTTCTTTCACCAGTTCCAGAGGCACTGATAACTGCAGAAATGGGTATTATTTTACATTCATATATATACCACGGTTGTTTTTTTCTTTTTTTTCAAAACTTTAAGTAAATTCTCTGGTCAGGTGTGTCCACTATTAAATTTTGAAGTATTTAGTAGTTTTGTTTACTGCAGTTTCCAATTAATCCCAATTTAATGTGGTTTTTGTGCAGGGTGGGAATCATTGCTTCATTTTGTTGATGAAAGAGAGGAAGCAGATAAGGTTGCTGATGTTGATGACGTAGATAAAAATGACAATGAAGATGATGCTTAAATTTAGATGAGCAAATAATCTTTTTTTCATAATGTTAAGAAAACTAGTATCGGGCGGGTGCAAGTTTTGTGTGACTTAAAATTGTTTAATTTGATCAATTGTTTTGTAAAATTCTTTGAGTTTACAAGAAAGTGTCTCTTTATTGAAATTATTAAAATATTTTACTTCCTGTAAAAGTCTTTTGCAAATTGTATGAAAAAATATAATTAATTGTGTATGTATGAAGTTTTATATATTAAATGGATCAAATTTAAATTCAAGTTAAAAATGTGGACTAGCAGCTTTTGTGACTAAATTTTGCGTTGTGCAATAAAAATTTAGGAATTTTAAAATAAGTTTTTTCTTTTAAAAAAAAGTAAAAATGAAAAAAATTAATTTTTTTAAAAAATAAAAATAAAAATTCCAATAGAAAATTTGGTTAGAATTTCCAAAACAAATTTCATTAGCATTTTTTCGTTGGATTTTTTTTTTTCAGATTGAATTCCAAGTCTAACGGTAAAATTCCAACAGAAAATTCCATTGGATTATTATTCCGTTGGAATTTTGTAATTATAACGATCACTTCTCCAATAACTCAAATTTTATTGAAATTCAAAATTTCAAAAGAAAAATATCATTGGAATCCAAGAATTTTTTTTGTAGTGAAATATTATTGGTTATCTCTTGTTGTGTAGTTTCTAATGAACTAAAACAAAATAATGGTTCTTGATAGAACCCTAAACAAACATGATCCTAATTTAAGAGACGGTTGTTTGTTTGAAGTTTGAACATAAGGACATGTCCTTCTTTTTTAGGGAATAAGATATGAAGTTGTTCTCTCGGCACTACTTGAACAAAATCCAAAATTTCCCGAATAAGAGCTAGAAAATGAGAAATCTTATCAATTACCCAGTGCGGTCCATTGTAAAAGACTGCAAATGGCTAAGCAATAACTAGTAGAAGACGAGCAACGCCCTGAATTGATTGAGATTGATGCTGCTAAGATTTGAGATGTAATGTATATCCTTGACTAGGTGATGTTGTAACTTGGGTAACACAAGAAGCATGCTGAAAGGAACAGAGTGTGCCTTGAAAATTATGAAACCATGCATCATATATAGTATCTTGCACTACGTTTCTTAGCAAGAATGATTACTTCCATTATTGTAGGTTCATGGCCTTGAAAAACAACTAGATTATGGTGATACCATATAGTCTATAAAATTGTGATTATATTTACACAAAATTACAATTATGAGTATTTATATAGTAAAATTCTTGAAACATGAATAACTTATCTTAGTTGTATGAAGTTATCAAAAAAATTGTCATCATAGATGTTGAAAAAGAGACATCTTATGATTTTGAGGGCTTAAATAGATGCGACAAAATATAGATCCATTCCACGGTATCCTTGAGGATCAATACAATCAATATCAATGGCCAGGTCAACCAAATCATACAGCTTGGGAGAAATGACATTGGAGAAACAAGTGGTTCATTGTCTCACTCTGTTGACAATTTTTTTTTTTTTGGAATTTTTAGTTATGATTTTGAATTTGAACACAAACTTGTTAATTTTAAAGACGACTACAGTATTACTCAATTACAAATTATTTAGTAAAGAGCTTAGAAATTTGTCAATAATGAAGTTGCTTAAAATATGCAAACTTGATATCCCTTCATGAGCTTGATACAAAGATGATATATAGGATTACCAAAACGTCTAATTGATCCTCACCAGTAACCCAATTATGATTGTCATCTCTTAGACAGTAAAGAGATGTCACTGGACATGTTTCAACGGGACAAATTCAAATAAAAAATAGTGTTTGAAAGGGATGGGGTAACACGGATCATTGTCTTAAAATTTGTGTTATTGCAAAGATTTTTAAAATAGTCACTTAGTGTGACTGTGTGAATCAAAATAGTATAAAAAAATTATTAAAAAATATAAAATAATAATTTTTTTATATAATTAAATTTAAATTTTATAAACTGTTTTAAAATATAGTCCACATTGTATCACTCAAATTTTTTAGATATATATAATGACATCAATTTTAAAAAATGAGTTATGCCAAAACCAATAAGAGGTGGTGTATCCTAGAGTGCATCTATTTTTTTAATAAAAAAAAGAGAATAAATATTGTTGTCTTTAAATTGTGTATTTTTTCACTTTTTATTTATTTAACTAATATTAAATCCAAAAAAAAAAAGAAAAAAACCCAATTATCCTAATCCTCCTACATTGTCTACCGTTAGATTAAATTCATTCCTACCCTCCATTCTAGGGTACCCAAAAATTGCACAGACACCTCAGGGGAGCGCCTTATTCATCTACTCCGTCACCTCCATGCCTTTCTTCCTTTCCTAGAATCTTCACATTTCAGCGGCGCATCTAATCGCTCTCTCTCTCTCTCTCTCTCTCTCTCCATCTTAACACTGAGCCCCACACGCCAAGTATTGTCGGAAAGAAATATTAAACGCCATTAGCACCGTGAACGACGGAGCTCACCACTGCCTTCGCTGCCAGAATCCGAATCATCAGCAGTAGTGGTGGCAGCGGATCAAGCATTTGGCGTTTGGGGTTTATTAACTATTGATTATTGTACCTTCGGTGGAATTAGGGTTTTTGGTCTTTTTTATTTCAATTGGAGAAGATGCAGCAGACACCCCAAATGATTCCAATGATGCCTTCATTTCCACCAACAAACATAACCACTGAGCAGATTCAAAAGGTATAATTTTTGTTTTACTTTTCTGATTCTAGCATTCTCTTTGTAATCTAATTAGTTATTCTTTGTGGGTTTGGGTATTTAGGGGCCATAATTGATCAATAGAAGTGAAAAACGAATTGGGTTCATGGATGGAAATCTTTGATCCATTAATTTTGTAATTTGGAAATGGTTCCCTTTTCCATAATTTTGTGGCTTCCTGTTCATGTTGAAGTGTCTTACCGCAATCATCTGGGTTTGTAAGAAAGAAGAGGTTGTCTATTTGAGGTGAATTGTTTCCAAAATTGGTAGAAAAATGATTATTTTGCATCTTTTTAGATAAAAAGCTCACACATCCATTAATTATATGAAACAAAAAAAAAAAGTCTATGATAGTGTGCTAAGCAAGGGCTCAGTGGATTAGTTTCATTTAAGAGGTTGTGATTAGAGCGGTATCTATCTGTACTTTGGAGCACCCAGAATAGAAATAAAATGAGGGTAAGAGATGCATGTATGATATATCTGTCATATCAAATTTGGTTAGTTTCTTCTTTGAGAATGGATATGATCAATGTTAGAAACCTTTTTGACTCGGGGGAACACAGAATAGAAATAAAGTGAGGGATGAGAGTTGCATGTATGATGTCTGTCACTGCAAATTTGGTTAGTTTCTTCTGTTTGAGAAGGGATATGCTCAATGTTAGAAAACCTTTCTGACTCGGGGGAATTGGACTGGATTGCATCCCGAGTGATAAAACTACCATGAATTGTTGAATAACCAGGCCCCACCACTGTTATTAAATCAACAGCTTTGGTCAGACCTGTGCATTGTCTCATATTTGAATTCATTTATAGCATGTCTGGAGCATGCACTCCAAGGACATGAAACAGGAGCTTCTGCCCTTTAGGATCAACCCCTAAATATGCACCTAGAAATTCACAATCTTCAGGATCATCAAGAACTATACAGTATCTGGGATCTATTATTCCATTCTCAACATGTCTATTTGTTTATTATCCACAATATGATTTATGATCCATTGATGTTAACTGGAGACTGGAGACCTTTTCAAGTTCATTACTAGCCATTAAGCATATCTAAATATGCTTCTATCATTTGTCATGTTCCAAAATAAACAACTTCCCTTTGGAAATATCTACCTGGCTATTTCTTACATAACCTGAGTGTTAAACAATGGCAAACTTAGATGAATCTTTGGGCTGAGAATTTATCTTGGAATACCTACAATTATGAGAACCTCTTTTTAATAAGAGAATCATGCAGTACCTCGATCTTATAGAGGCACCTGAGATTCTACCTTGTGGCACTATATGGAGCATCTACACCCATTTAGAGTTTTTTGAAGAAATGAGATGATATCTAGCCTGTGACTTTTGGATCTAGTGGCATCTATTTAGCCTTAAGGAATGAGAGTGAAGATTTTGAAATTATGAATGTTGAGAGTTGAGACCTCTAGCTGCATCTCCAAATTACATAATAGGTATATGAAGTTATTTGCAACATTTTGTGTGCCTTGTCAATTTGCTACATAGGCTCATCTCTTTCACTCTTTTTTAATTGAAGAGGTCGGTTTCTTATCATGAAACCAAAGTTCATGAAATGGTAGATTCATGATATGGTTTTATCTTCAATTTCTCAGCATATCTTTCTGAACATTTCTTGATATAGGGTTCCCTTATGTAAAGCATCCATGATCTATAAAGATGGTATTAGTATAAAAGGTCAGTTGGATAACTCATGTCTTTTAATGAATCATAATTTGGAAATTAGGTGGCAGCAATTTTTGGAAATTTTGGATCTTTTAGAATTTGATTTTGGAAAATAATATTAGCATGCCTGTTGGTGTATCAAGTGGATAGGATTTGGGGCTGTCCTAAGCCCCAAATTATGAAGATAGTGTTGGTTGGGCTATAACAGTTCCTGTGCTCTATTTTTAGTGATAGAAACTGATCTTTCATAGTCAATCAAGTTATCATTGCGTGCTTTAGCAGCCTAGAATCTAATTCACTGCAACCCTCCAAGATACAGAATTCTTGAAATACTGAATAGTCTGAGGACACCAAAACTAATGGGACTGATGGCCATGAAGATTTTCTAATACTTGACCCATAAATGTATGTCATGAAATCGTTCATATATCCCATATATACCAGGTTAATTATTAGATCAGAACTTTAAGTTAACTAAGTACTTTTTTCATTCATCATCTATACATCTGATTGTCATGTAATCATTACCTCCACAATTAAAATGAATAAGTTATGCCAAGATAGGGAATAAGAAATTGCATTATTTTATTTTGAATGCCCTGTTGTTGCACATGGTGCAGTATCTTGATGAGAACAAGAAGCTGATCCTGGCAATATTGGACAATCAGAACATTGGAAAACTTGCTGAATGTGCCCAGTAAGTGACTTATCCTTTTGTCTTCATTTTTCTTCATTTTGCTAACTTTTGGTGTGAGTTTTGTGTTTTTAATTAGTTTAATATCTGAATGGTAACTAGGTAATCTTTTTTTGTTTTTGTCCATGTTGGTAGGTAATCTCAATCTTCCCTGTCATGTTATATATCTGTGTAATTGATAGATTCAAGAAACGTTATCTGATCTGCAGCCTAAGCCTTCTTGCAAAAGTTGAGATTTAAAATTTATGCTATTGTGTTAAAAGAAGTTCCCTTGCAATTAGTGAGTTCAATATAGGTTTGTTTTTTCAGTTTTTGATGATCACTATGTTGCCTTTATTTGTTGTATTTAAGATAGTGATTAATTTTTCGATAGACTTCAATCAAGATTTTCACAGTTGTTGTGATACTTGGCAGATAATGTAATATCCATACAATGATTCCTTTTTGGCACTTGAATTTTAACTAATTTGTTTTCAATTTCGAGATTATACTTTTTGACATTTTAATATTCACAATCAGCTTCAGTGATGTGTATGAAAGAAGGATAGTGTATGTTGGAACTAGAGAAGTGGTTCTTTGAAGCATTTTTCTATTGTTTGATTTTTATCTGTCAATCCTGCCTGAAGCTTTTTGATAGGCTTTTATGAATGAGCTGATTACCCCACTCCTTGCTTTTGTATTTTTTATTAGATAAACTATGGGTCCTTTTTTCTTATATTTAAAATCTCATAATGGGATTTGATGTAACGTAGTCATCATCATAAGCAACTGTTTTCCCGTGTGTTTGGGCATATCTGGCACAGGTTTTATGTATTGGTTGTGTGATATCTAATGTTAGGTACAAAGCTCAGCTTCAAAAGAATTTGATGTATTTAGCTGCAATTGCTGATGCCCAGCCACAAGCACCAGCCATGCCTCCACAGGTGGGAATTGAGCATAGCTGGGCTTTTAGTAACCTATGAATTGTTCCTAACCTTTGTTGGCTTGGGTTAAATTCTTGCAGATGGCTCCACATCCTGCAATGCAACCAGGATATTATATGCAACATCCTCAGGCTGCTGCAGCATTAGCTCAGCAACCAGGTATTTTCCCCCAAAAGATGCCATTGCAATTTGGTAACCCACGTCAAATGCAGGATCCACAGCAGCAGCTTCACCAGCAGGCCATCCAAGGCCAAATGGTAATGAGACCTGGAGGGATCAATAATGGCATGCATCCCATGCATGCTGAGGCTGCTCTTGGTGGTGGCAACAGTGGCGGCCCTGGTTCAGCTGCTGGCCCGAATGACATACTGGGAGGAAACAAGCAAGATGCACAGACAAAAGTAGCAGTGAAGCTTATTCCGAGAATTGATCTACAAGCAATGGCTACCAAATTTGTAATGAGATAATCTTATCACATGACTCTCTCTCTCTCTGCTTCATTTGTTTGTAGTGATCATGTCAATTAATTAATTTCGTTTTGTTGCTATTTAACGTACCAGGCAAATAGGGCTGACTACAATGGGCAAATAGTTACTATACAATATGAGTGGATTTACTGTCAGCTTTGCATTCATTGAAAATAAACACCAAACTTGTGTTGGTGTTTTTGCATTTAGCAATAGCATTTAATTTGCTAGGTCTTAGGATGCTATAAAAATAAATTTTCAAGAGTTTGAAATTATCATTTCTCGTGGCTTGTATTTGCTTAAATAATTATGATATTAAGTTGCAATATGATATAAAATGAACATTCAGATATATATCTTCTACTCTAGAAGACACAAAGTTTTTGCGATTGAGCACAAACTTGGCAAAAAAATTAGTGACTAATTTTAGGAAAGTAGATGAGATTTGGGAGAGGATATAAAAGTTTTATCATAAAAATAATAGTAAGCTTGTATTACTGTTTGTGATATCTGTACTGGACAGAAGCTTTTAGTGGTCAATGACTGAACCAAGGCATGTTCCCCATTGGCTACTCTTTTGATTTGTTTTGATCTTATGTTGTGTCTGTTGCATTATTCCATTTATAGTGTTGTTATGAATTAACTCCGAAATTGGAATTTTTTTTTTCTCGTTGTTATAGGGTGGAGGATATAGTCTCTAGAAAACTGCTGCACCAACACCAAGATTAATCAGCGCAAGTGAACTTGCATAATAAACCATAATCTTAAATCTGTGTCATTCTTTGGTAGATAGATTGCCTTATATAATTGTTTCGATTGTACCACTGTAGGGAATTCTGACCTCTCATGTAATACAAACATGATCTTGATACTAGAAGGGTCTTTGAGATTCTGGATGGCCTGATGCTCTAGGATGGGTACTTATACAAGAAAGTGTCTGTGGATTCATTAAACTTTTGGGGTGATGCTCTGAGAGGGTTCATCAAGTTCTGATACAGTGTTTGAGCTGTATGATCTTGTATATTTTGGGTAAGCCCTTAACCTATTTAGCATTCATGATACTGTAAGAACTCTCTTCCACATATTTGTCCTCTTTTTCATACATCTTTCCTTCTGCAGCAGGAAGGACTATGGTGTTATTGTAGGCATCAAGAAATATGACAGGTATAGTGTTGATCTTATGCAATGGCGTTGTTAACAGGCATCTGATCTAGGCTACCTTCTGGTTCTGGAAAGCTCTATCCTATCTTTCTATTTGTTATAGATTTTTAACATACATCTTTCCTTCTGCAGCAGGAAGGACTATGGTGTTATTGTAAGCATCAAGAAATATGACAGGTATAGTGTTGATCTTATGCAATGGCGTTGTTAACAGGCATCTGATCTAGGCTACCTTCTAGTTCTGGAAAGCTCTATCCTATCTTTCTATTTGTTATAGATTTTTAAAGAGAGTCTAGATGGACCTGTTGCTGTGACTATTTAACGATGTATCTGCATCCTTGCGCTTAGGATAACAATTTATTTATATTTTCTTCACTAGTTCATTTCTTCCTTGCCTTTATTGTTTGAGTGTTAATGCTCCCTGAGATGTGCAAGTTATTCTTTTTTATTGATCTTTCCTTTGTTTGGTATAGTACAGGACCTCAATTTCATGTCAAGGTTGTGATCTTGGTTTTAACTTGATATATAAGATGTACTAAGAATAGCAGGATTGTGAAACATAGTAGAAAATCCTTGTCTCCATTCTTTAGGAAAGAAAAATTGATTGGTGGAAAGAGGGTAGGGTGGAAAAGAGAGAAATGATGGACTTTCTAATTCTTTTGGATGTTTAAACGACATACAATCTTTTAAAATTTGTGAAACCTGAACTAATCTGACAAGATGCATTCTGTAGATAGATGACACAGTCAGTGCACTTTTGGAACCTTGAACCTCAAAGTTGGGGGAAAGGGAGCAGGAGAGAATCACTTTCTCGCTGCCCCAACATTTCCAAGATGAGGAAACCCATTTTCCATAGTTTCATGTCAAGGTTGTGATCTTGGTTTTAACTTGATATATAAGACGTACTAAGAATAGCAGAATTGTGAAACATAGTAGAAAATCCTTGTCTCCATTCTTTAGGAAAGAAAAATTGATTGGTGGAAAGAGGGTAGGGTGGAAAAGAGAGAAATGATGGACTTTCTAATTCTTTTGGATGTTTAAACGACATACAATCTTTTAAAATTTGTGAAACCTGAACTAATCTGACAAGATGCATTCTGTAGATAGATGACACAGTCAGTGCACTTTTGGAACCTTGAACCTCAATGTTGGGGGAAAGGGAGCGGGAGAGAATCACTCTCTCGCTGCCCCAACATTTCCAAGATGAGGAAACCCATTTTCCATGCCCAAATAACAACTAAAAATGGTTGATTAGAGAATAAGAGGGGGGTTATCCATAATAATTGAGACAAGAAAGAAAAGTAGGCAGTTTGGTGGTTTTAATTTATATTTTCTCTGTTAATATTTGTAGGGGAGAGGTCGGTGGGATAGAAACAGATATTGATTAAAAGTAATATTTGACCCAGTTATTAATATTAATTGGGACTGGTGATATTTGTTTTGTCTATATTTTGCTATGTATGTGTTTTTTCTTGCTCTAAACAGTTTCTGCCTCTTTTTTTTTTCTGCATTTTTATATTTTTAGGTGCTAACTATGAATTTTTATATTGTATGTTTAAGCTTTGGACACTGAAATATCTAGTAAGAAAACAAAGTCAATTGCATAAATGCATAAATAAAACCCATAATAGTGCCTCGTTCCTAAAAACATTCTTATCCAGCTTAGTACACATGTAGACACTCTCATACACATGTGTGCATGCATAGAACTGCACTCTTTTATCAGGTTCTATGTTTAAACTTAATTCATGCACAACTAATGCATTTATGGTTCGGCTCATTTTGAATAATTTTACCCTCTTTCCCTATTTTGGCTTGGAACATGGAATCATAGTTTCAATTTCTTGTATGCAGCCGTTGAAGGATGGATTATTTTGGTCACGGTGTTGCATGAGGAAGCGCAAGAGGATGATCTCCAAAATGCATTTGGTGAATATGGGGAGGTAAAGAATCTTCATTTAAACCTTGATCGTGGAACTGGTTTCGTCAAGATAAGTGATAAATATTTTTTCCTTGGGTCAATATCATATTTTTTCTGTGTATTTGATGCTAAAACCCTTTGCAAGTCATTTTTTAGTGTCATTGAGCAACATGCAAGGATTCTGGTCCATTACTATCATGAATGGAATTGGCTGTTTTTTAGTAGATATGGAATAGGAAGATGCCATTTTTTGTGATTATATTTTATTTTGATTATTGGGGTGGCAAAACCGTTAAAATTTTGTATATAGCCCTCTTCTTTTAGTCATAAAGTCATAATGTAATTAGTAGAAAGTTCTTAACTTCAACTTGGAATTAACTTTAGAGACACTAGTATTAACATAATGAAGGCACTTGTAATTATACAGTCTTCTCATCTCAAATAAGATCAAAAGAAAATTTCCTTTTTTTTTTAGTGGGTGAGGAATGGGTGATTGCAGATTTCATAAGTACCTAGGATGTACAATCTAGATTGTAGTTTTAGGAAGCTAGCAAATTAAACATTATTGATTACTAAAGTTGATGTAGTCCACTTTGTGTTAGTTAGTTTTGGTGACTTTTTGTGAAATTTTCTTATATTTAATTTTTATTTTGCTGCCCATCGTGCCTGTATGTGCCCTTCATTTGACAACTTGTGTCCCCTTGGCTTAGAGAGTTAAGTGAGATAGGGTTCAATCCCTTCACATTTGGATAGTTGTTAGCACTTGGTTTGTCCAAACAGAGAAAATATGAGTTTAAGCATCATCACAACATCTTAAACTTGTCTCATACATGTTAGATTTCTAGCTTTACCTTTGTCATAAGTGCAGAATTTCAAACTTGTTGGCCAATTTCATCTATTGATCTTCATTTATAAAAAGATCATTTGTTTGTCTTGGTTAGTTGCTGTTTTTTATGTTTTAAAATATCCATTTTAACAAGTGAGTTTTACAAATGGAGTTATTTTCAAGAAATGTTTGTTATGTAAGTTTTGTTTCAAATTAGCAAAATCAGGTTGTTTGTTTGTTTTATTTCCTATACTTGAAAATAGAACCCAGAAACACTTTTCAGATGCCATTTCACCATATTGAGAAAACCTTTTTTATATTTTCCTTGAAAGACCCATATAATTCAGTTTGTATTCCTTTCTAATCCTGATGGTTGATGCCCATTTGTTAACTAATAAAATATCTTGTGTTCCATTGTTTTGTTTAGAGAGGAAAAAGCCAAGCTTGTGAGAGTATTTGAACCAGAATTTTTTTAATAAATGGATGATATTTGTTCTTGTTTTTCATCTTTCTAGTGTCTTATTTGAATTAATGTTTTTGTTGTGGTGGTATCTTGTTAGTTCCCTTTCGATTAAAAGATATGTTCCAATCATAAAACATACCATTTTCTATTTTGTGATTTTCTTTCAGTTCAAACGCCCTAACTTTTTCAATTCTTAGCCGTTGGGACTTTTGGAAGTGGCATTCAAAATGCATGAAAATTTAGTTCAACCCCCTCGTTTTATAATTTGATTTTGATTGGCCTGCTTGTTTATACCATATTTGACTACTCTAACCTAATGTATATTTGTCACATGGTTAACGTTTCATAAATGCACAATCAAGAGTTGAAATGAGGAATGGCCATTTTTCTACTACCTTTTGATTTATTTGTTTCCCTTGTTGTCCCTGTTGAGCTTGGAATTTTTTTTTTCAAGAAACCTTGGACAAGGATCACCCCTACACTGGGGGCTGAATAATTTGTCTAATGGTTAAGGTTTTAGAAATGAGCAGTCAAGAATTGAAACGAGGAATGGCCATTTTTCTGCTACTGCTTTACTTGTTTTCCCTTGCTGTCCCCATTGAGCTTGAAATCTTTTATTCAAAAGAAACCCTGGACAAGGATCACCCCTACACTGGGGGTTGGATTGTATTGAAATCCTGATATTGTACATAAAAAAAAA
>QAOA01004163.1:7496-27629 GCA_003255065.1 Cercis canadensis
TAAGGTCTAGAAGCATTCTATAAGCAGTAAAAAGTTACGGTCCAGGCCAAATGCAATATTGTTATTATTTCTCAATAAAAAAAATGCAATGCAATGACATATATTTGAACTTTCAAATCTGATTACTTTAGAAAGATGGACAATAAAATTATCTAAGTTTGAGTGATATATGGCCCAAAAAAAATTACTAGTTGAATGGAAATTTGGATAGTTCTTAATTTAACCATTGTTTACTATATATATATATAATTATTTTAATGATGCAACAATAGATGATTCGATCATAATATAAAACAGTTTTACAATACAGTGGATCAATAATAATAATAATATGTTTGAAATTTTTTGAATTCAATTCGAAAAGGAGAAGTGTAAAAAAATCTTCAACCGTAAGTAGAAGAAAAGTGATCTTTGCTAAAATTATTGGAAATGATCATAAGTTTATACAAATTGAAGTAGGATGCAAAAGAGAAAAAATCCAAAATATAATTAAAGTGGTCCAGTAATATTACATGAGCTTAAGAAAAAAAAAAAATCTCTTGGCTAGGCTCTAGATGGAGTCATCACAAAATCAAATAAAAAATGAAAGAACAGATTGGACGGCTCAAGTAGGCTCTAGAGAAATGTTGTAAGAAATAAAAACATCATAACGGTTTAAATTGATTGAGACTTTTAAAGCAAGAAGTGCAGATTCATCAGTGGTGTGGAGTGTGTGATACTCATAGCCAAGCTAGCCATAAAGCAATGCAGTGAGAGCATGAAGCCAAAGAGACAGAAGAAAAGTTTCTCCATGTTTAAAACGCTAAATGAGTCTAAGTCAATTCTTGAGGTTATGTGTCTTCTATTTTACTAATTTTTTTTTGCACACTGTCCCAGTTTTAAAGTGATACTGTGAGTTTTTCTCAAGATAAAATATGCAATCACATCTAATTGAAGAACGTTTGCAGGTCAAGTCTATTTTGGTTGACTTGTAAAATGCCTTGCATTTGGACATATGAAGAATCTACTAATTAATAATATAGAACGTGTGTTGAGAGAAAAAGGCAAGATAGTTTTCAACGGACCTACAGGACTGTATGTATTGAATGGGTATGAATCAGTTAGTTGTTTAGGTATTTATTTGGGGTAAAAACTAGAGAGAGAGCATTTATTATTAAAAGGACTTATATGTGATGTTATCATTTTAAACAGTAGGTGTGCTATTTATTATGCTAATATTTTAATATGAAAATGTAAAATACTAATGTAACTTATAATGATATTATAATTAGTGGACTGTTGATATTATGACATGAGAAGTACCTTATAATGATATTAGTAGAAGAAAAGTGATATTTGCTAAAATTATTGGAAATGATCATGAATTTATACAAATTGAAGGTAGGATGCAAATGAGAAAAAATCCAAAATATAATTAAAGTGGTCCAGTAATATTACATGAGCTTAAGAAAAAAACAAATCTCTTGGCTAGGCTCTAGATGGAGTCATCACAAAATCAAATAAAAAATAAAAGAACAGATTGGACGGCTCAAGTAGGCTCTAGAGAAATGTTGTAAGAAATAAAAACATCATAACGGTTTAAATTGATTGAGGCTTTTAAAGCAAGAAGTGCAGATTCATCAGTGGTGTGGAGTGTGTGATACTCATAGCCAAGCTAGCCATAAAGCAATGCAGTGAGAGGATGAAGCCAAAGAGACAGAAGAACGGTTTCTCCATGTTTAAAACGCTGAATGAGTCTAAGTCAATTCTTGAGGTTATGTGTCTTCTATTTTACTAAATTTTTTTGCACACTGTCCCAGTTTTAAAGTGATACTGTGAGTTTTTCTCAAGATAAAATATGCAATCACATATAATTGAAGAACATTTGCAGGTCAAGTCTATTTTGGTTCACTTGTTAAATGCCTTGCATTTGGACATATGAAGAATCTACTAATTAATAATACAGAACGTGTGTTGAGAGAAAAGGCAGGATGGTTTTCAACAGACCTACTGGACTGTATGTATTGAATGGGCATGAATAAGTTAGTTGTTTAGGTATTTATTTGGGGTAAAAACTAGAGAGAGAGCATTTATTATTAAAAGGACTTGTATGTGATGTTATCATTTTAAACAGTAGGTGTGCTATTTATTATGCTAATATTTTAATATGAAAATGTAAAATACTAATGTAGCTTATAATGATATTATAATTGGTGGACTGTTGATATTATGACATGAAAAGTACCTTATAATGATATTATAACAAGAAGATTATATAGATTGATAAATTTTTTTGGAATACATACAGACTGATATTTAATGTGTACATGTCAAAAGTTGAAGGGGTATAAATTGACACTATTTTAATACATCATGTTTAGGGGAAGTTTGTGCCAAACATTCCTAGAACTATTTTCACCAGGAAATAAAGAAAAGTAAAGTAAGAACACATTCACTTTAAGAAATGAAAGTAAAAGATATAAAAGAAAGCACATTTAATGTTGCACATTTCAAAAGAGTGACCACTCCTCTAAGGTGGGTGGTTGCTCTACCATCTCATTCTAGGAAAGTTCTTTGTTACATTTGTTACTCTTGCACTTAGAATCTCTCGCCAAAATTTTGTTCTCACAATTATTATTTGAATGATGTTGACTTATAATCACCTTTAAATAAATATGTGATTCCTATCATTTTGTTTCATCTAATAGTCACATTTAAGTTCTAGCAAAATTTTGACAGATTTTTCTATGATTAAATAGCATTATTCAAAGGTTCAATCCCCATTTCCTCTCATCTCAAGTTAAAAAATATAGCTCTATATATCTAATGACAAAAACTTATATCTACAAATAAAGTGCAGCCAGATAAAGAATCACAAAACACATGCCTCCAATTAAAACTAATTGAACTTCCATGGATCATTTTGATAGACTTAATGAACTTTCATGTCTAGCGGGTTTTTGTTCTCTACTCTTATGTATTGTTTGGATAAATAAATAAATAATGTTATAATGGGATAAAAATATTCTTAACAGTCATTACAATTGTTTTACGTCCATTAATAATCCTCTTTTTTCTCCAATCGAAAAAAAAAAAAAATCCTCTTTTTTGCTTCAAAATATATCCTCTTTTTTAAAGAGGACATTTTTTTTTTTTTCTAGCCAAATAGGCTTGAATCCACACAAAAGCAACTATATATATCATACATATAATCAATTCGAAGATACATACCTGATAATGAATTCCCAGCTAAACTCAATAATTCAAGTGAAGATATGTTGGAAACTATTTGAGGTATGGTTCCTGAAAGCTTATTAGCTGCAATACGTAAAATATTCAGGCGGCAAAGTCCACCAATCTCAAGAGGAATGCTTCCAGTGATGAGATTGTAATTCCAATCCAAGGTCTGTAGCATTGACAAGTTGGATATAGATGGAGGAATAAAACCACTGAAACTATTGTTTCGGAAGCTCAGATGTTGAAGTATAGATAAGCTGCCTATCCAGTTAGGAATTTCTCCACTAAATCCATTATAGCTCAAGTTGACCAGCTTCAATCGATGCAATTGGAGTAAATCCTGTGGCAGCTTACCATGGAAGCTATTGTTGTGAAGGTCAAGTTCAACAAGGAAAGAAAGATTTCCTACCTGTGGGGGTATGGTACCACTAAGACCCATGTTACTGAGATTCAAGACCCTGACTCTTTTATGACGGTTACCACAAGTAACACCAATCCAGTTACAGAAGGACGAAGAGCTAGACCAATTGATAGCCAAAGCATCATGCGGGTTTAAATTGATTGAGGCTTTTAAAGCAAGAAGTGCAGATTCATCCGTGGTGGAGTTGGAGATACTCATAGCCAAGCTAGCCATAAAGCAATGCAGTAAGAGAATGAAGCCAAAGACACAGAAGAACAGTTTCTCCATTTTTAGAACGCTGAATAAGGCTAAAACAAATTGAGGAATGAAGAAGAAAATGCTATAATACTTATATTATACTGGTCCACAAGTAAGTTAATTCTGGAGGATATGTATCTTCTATTTTGCTAATTTTTTTCTACACTGTCCCAAGTCTAAAGCAGTACTGTTATTATTTCTCAATATAAAATATGCAATCACATTTATTTAAAGAAGATTTGCAGGCCAAGTCTAATTTGCTTGACTTGTGAAATGCCTTACAATTGGACATACGAAGAATCTACTAATAATAGAGAACAATGTGTGCTAAGAGACAAAGCAACATGGTTTTCAACGGACCTACAGGGCTGTATTTAATGTGTACATGTCAAAAGTTGAAGGGGCATAAATTGACACTGTTTTAATACATCATGTTTAGGGGAAGTTTGTGCCAAACATTCCTAGAACTATTTTTACCAGGAAATAAAGAAAAATAAAGAAAAGTAAAGTAAGATCACATTCTCTTTAGGAAATGAAAGTAAAAGATATAAAAGAAAGCACATTTAATATTGCACATTTCAAAAGAGGGACCACTCCTCTAAAGTGGGTGGTTGCCCTACCATCTCTTTCAAAACTTTTTATTTGGATATAACAAAACATTGTTTTAAGGCTACATCATTACAAAGCTCTTGCAAAACCAAAGTGATTCCATGTGAGCTAAAGTACTTAAACCAAAGTGTTATTTTGTATAAACTTTATCTTATAACTTCTAATTTATGCCCACTTTTGCTAGTTTAATTGTTTTCACTCATAATGGATCGCTCTAATTACCAAGAACTTCGATATGAGTTCAACAACCATGACTAATTCCATCCAAATTGGAAGTTAAAATTAATGGAGAGACGGGGATATTTTGGAAATTGTGTGTTTTAAAGGCTTTTCCAGCACCATTTTTTATGAGTAGATGATGCCAAAGTTATTTATTTTGTAAAATAAAAGAAAAGGAACTAGGTCCCACATTGGAAAAGGAAAGCTAAGTCAATGTAATGGCCGGCAATGACTATTGTATTATATTTTTCTTTTCCCAAAAGGTACTTCACAGGTCAAGTCTATTATGTTTTTCTATATTTTTTCTCTAACGAAGACTATTAAAGTTTATTATTAGAAATGTATGGAATGGCTGAGGAAAAATTAGAAAAGGTTAATTTGTTGAGAAGGCGTACATGAACTGAAATTCAAAGTTAGGCAGGGTAGAATCAGAAAGTTTGTTGCATACTACAGTTAATTTTCAATGATAATTTGCTTTTCTCATTCTCTGCACCATGCTGTTTTCAGATCAAGTTTATAATGCTTGACTGCCATAGGACACATCAAATCAGCACAGAAGCCATACAGCTTGCCCTTGTTACTTCCCTTCTCAATGCTTATGATTTCATCCTGTTGTTTCCGAGAGAAATTATGTTCTCATTGAGAAATAAACACATACNAAATTGTAAAGAAGTTCCAACACCACTACATCAAAAGGAAAAACAATGTTTTGATTGGGGAATGACACTTCACTAAAATATAACTTTTCTTAAAGGTAAGACACTAGTTTGAATATGATATTCTAATAGGTTTTGAAACTATATAACACTCACCTAAAAGACTCGAAAACCACTTAAAAATTATTATGCACTTATGCTTATCCATTATGAGCTTTCTCAACATACAAAACTTCATCTCATTGAAAGAATATAGGAGTTGCTAACCACCATTAATTAAACTGCAACACTTGGAACTTGGAAACTATATAAAACTCACATTATAGACCAAAAAGACTTCTATTAGATGAACTCAATAAAATGGATTCCAGTTAATTCATGTCTAGTTAAGTTCCTTTTCTTGGCCATGCTCTAATAATGTTCTTTAATTTGCAGGAGAATTATCTTCACACATGACCTGAAATTTTTGTCAATGTAATGGCCGACAATGACTAAATATTGTGTTATCTTTTTCTTTACCCAAAAGGTACTTCACGGGTCAAGTATATTAGAGTTTATTATTATAAATGTATGGAATGGCTGAGGACAAATTTGAAAAGGTTAATTTGGTGAGAAGGCGCACATGACATGAAAGTCAAAGTTAGGCAGGGCAGAATCAGAAATTTAGTTGGACCATGCTGTTTTCAGATCATATTTATGATGCTTGATTGTAAAGTTTAAATCGGGGAATGTGAATTGAGGTACAGCAATCCATAATATATACAGACATAACTGGTGGACTATTGATATTATGACTTGAAAAGTACCTCATAACAATATTATAACAAGAAGATTATATAGATTGATATGTTTTTTCTGGAATACATATAGTGTGATATTTAATGTGTATATAACAAGAGTGGAACGGTTATAAATTGATACTGAATTAATATATCATGTTTAGGTGAAGTTTGTGCTGAACATTCCAATAATTATTTTCACCAGGAAATAATGATAAATCAAGATAAGATTCACTCTAGGCAATGAAACCAATTTTGTTAAAAAATAACGTGAGTCAAGTCTTTTAACACTTGGTGCAGTAAGTCTTTTAAAGTTGAGTGACTTAGTCTCAAAAGCTATCATGTTGATACCATTACTCTTGAAAAAAAAAATGAAACTAATGGTCATGGCAAAAGAAGAAAAAGTAAAACTAATGGCCGACAATGACTAAATATATATTCTATTTTCTTTTTCTGCCTGTCCAAGTTAAGTCTATTGAGATTTTTCATTTTGCTATTAAACATCTCTATTGAACGAGATTTTGAGAAAAATTGTGGAAAATTGAGAACCATTTTGAAGGATTTATCTATCTATACAAAGAGATAACAGATACTTGACTTTGGTATCCAAGTTTTACTTTCCTAAAAACCCTTTTCTATGATAACTGGGCTATAAATCAAATGGTCACAAGGTTCTTCTCGCAAGAAGAGGGTCTTGTGTTCAAGGCCTCTCATTGACAAAATAAGAGTCTTAGTACACCCCCATACAAGGTTAAAATTGTGGGTGTTTCAACAATGGGACTCCTGGAGCATGGATGACTCGCCCCAAGTTTGGTAAGTCTGGCTCCATCCAAAGGATAGGGTTAGGCCCTAGTTCTTGGGTATATATATTAAAAAGAAAATCTTTTATATAAATTTATTAAAAAAAGAAATAGTTACTTATAGAAATTGCATAATTTAAAGAGAGGATAGACTTTCTCAATTACTGATCCATAATAACTATGCACATTATCATCTATAGATCAAATTTCTCACAGAAATATAACTCCTCACAAAGGTAAGGCACTAGTTTGAATATAATCCAATAGGTTTTGAAACTATATAACACTCCCATTATAGACCTAAAAGACTCGGAAACCACTTAGAAACTATTATGCACTTATGCTTATCCATTANATTCTTTGCTTACTTTTCTAGCATGAAACACTTAAACTATCGAAATGGCATGGAAACTAAACTATAGGGCCATGAATAATTGTCATACAGAAATGTTATACTCTTTAGGATAGAATTATGTTGTAGCTAACTATAGTCACTGTCATAGTTATAACCAATTCTTGTAGTACTTGCCAAAATCAGGATCAGGCTTACAAAGTGAAAAATAATAATAAAGATTGAGGGTCATGATCACTCGGTATGTCTCCTCTTTTTAAATATTTTCAAATAATTCGAATTCTTGCAACCTGTTCTCTTGAAGAATAATTTGATTTATAACATTGATCTAAAGGTCACAGCTAAATATTTGTAATAATTAGCTACCCCAAAAAATGAAATATTTTGGATTTCAAAAAATTCGTTTAGTTTTATACTCAAAAAATGAAATATTTTGGATTTCAAAAAATCCATTTAGTTTTAT
Organism: Cercis canadensis; assembly: GCA_003255065.1. NCBI lineage: Eukaryota > Viridiplantae > Streptophyta > Magnoliopsida > Fabales > Fabaceae > Cercis > Cercis canadensis. The sequence goes on from QAOA01004163.1 coordinate 15,249, forward strand.
AATTAGCAATGTTTTTCACAGATACTTTATCAAAGGCTTTTATACAGCCACATTAGTTTTTGTGAGTAAAATCGATGTAGAATCCACCTAAAGTTTAGTACTTTTCCTTTTACAATGCCATTAACTATTAAATTTTAGTAGAAGACTTTAATTATTTTAATGATGTGACAATATATTATTGGATGATAACGTAAAACAGATTTACACTACAGTGTATAAAATTTAAACCCTTATAATTATTCAAAGGAATATTTAAACTACGCACTAAATTAAATGAAGAGGTGATGGCCTATCTTTTGTGTAATATTTTATTTTTTTATTCTAATCTAATCATTAAAATATTTGTAAAATGATAGAAAGATCATCAAAAATATCTTTTAATAAACAATAAATAAATAGATGGAGGATCTATGCTATTATTTACTATGTAGTCCTAGCTTATCCAATAGAGCATACCTAAAGAGCATACCTATGAAACAATTGTAAGTCTAAATAGTTGTTTTATCGATATATAGGTTAGTGACTCATCTTGGAATACTTCTCCAAATTTGTTTTCATGTAAATAAATATTTTCTAAACGAGAAAGCTGACAACATATTTTATTTTTTGTGGGAGACTACCATGCAATTTATTTGACTTGAAGCTAACCACTCTCAAAGAAAATATGTTAAAAAAAGATTATAGAAGTTCACCTTTGTTAAAGGAGTTTCTAAATAGAATTATCAATACGAAAATGCAATCATTAATTAGCTATAGTGTACTAATATTTAGCTAGTACTTGTTTCCTCTCTTGACTTTAATATTCTTTGGTTACGTTTCTAGAACTGAAACACTTAGACTATAGAAATATCATGGGAGCTAAATTGTAGGGCCTTGAATAATTTTCATATAGAAATGATGTACTCTTTAGGATGAAATTATATTGTAGGTAACTATAGTTATGGTCATAGTCATAACAATTCTTGTTTAAGAAAATCAACTCAATTGACTTGGGGTGTTTTTTGAATGCAAATATATATATATATATATATATATATATATATAATGGGTTGAGATGCACAAATTGAAAAAATAAATTAAATGATTTTGTTAATATTGAGTAAAATGACGGATTACAAAATGGCATAAAAATTTATTGACATCAATCTTTGTTGTTTCGTAAGAAGAATGAAAATAGTTTGGTAAAATAAAAACTGACGTTTTCTGGCAAAAAAAAAAAATAGAAACCACTTATTGAAAGTAACCACTTCCATAAGCTTGCAAGTGCAGAAAAAGGACAATGCAAATAATTTTTTTTAATAGAATAACTAACCTAGTTAATAAATCATGTTGACTTATATAGATTTTATAGATAAATTATTTTTTTAAAAAGATTTAATAATCATGTTGACTCATAGATTTTATATGATTTTATTTCATTTGCCCAAAATTTTAATTTAATTTCATTATTAAGTTTGTTATGTGCAAGGTGTAAATTCTTCTAGTTTGAAAGTTGACCAAGCTTAGGTGGAATAGTATTTTGGATGAAATTGTATCTCTAATAGTGGTAAAGAAAAAGAAAAGGTCTAGTAGTGGTAAGAAAGCATACCTTCCAAGTTGTTGTTATGAAGATATAAAGACCGGAGACTGGTCAAGTTTCCAATGTCACTTGGTATGTATCCTCTGCTGAATTGATTGTCAGATAATTCCAAGTCTTCCAACTGTTTGCATTGATGCCAAATAAATGGCATTTGACCAGAGAATTTATTGCTTTTAAGGTATAGAAATTGAAGTTTTGGAAGCTCACTGCATATATTTGGTGGAAGACTACCGGACAGATTATTCTCTGGAAGAGAAATCTCCTGCAACAATGAGTTATTGAAGAATGTCGATGGAATGGAACCAGAGAGCTGATTAGGTCCAAGATAGATAATCCTTAGTTGTGGAAGATCACCAATCTCCTTCGGAAGGTTTCCTATAATTCAGCACAAAAGCAAGATTCAAAATTTTGATTTAGAATAACAATAATAATAGATAGAGATGCACAAATAGAAAAATGAATTAAATGATTTTATTAATACTAAGTAAAATCATAGATTACAAAAAGACATAAAATTTATTAACATCAACCTTTCTTGTTTTTTAAAAAACGTGAAAGCAGTTTGCTTAAAAAAAACTTGAAATTGAAATTTTCCTTTGAAAAAACTAGAAACTACTTCTTCAAAGCAGCCACTTCCAAAGTCCCCAAGAAGTGCGGGAAATGGACAATGCAAATAATTTCTTTTAATAAAATAACAACCCTAGTTAATAAATCATGTTGACTTATATAGATTTTATAGATAAATTTAAAAAAGAAAATATTTAGTATCAGGGTTTACAAAGAGTGAAAAAATTAATAATCATGTTAGCTCTCATCATTTTATATAATTCTAAAATTTTAATAATATTTCATTATTAAGTTTAAATTCTAATTCCCTATATCTATCTATGCAAAAAATAAAAAAAAATAGAAAATTCCATGTTAAGATCTCATTCCCAAATAAAACATTTAGCTCTGCAAAAATTAAAAAAAAAAAAAANAAAAACAAAACATAGAAAGAAATTAATGAGTAGGGAAAACAAGTTGTTATAATTATATACATGAGTCAATTGAATTCATAAATTTGGGACAAAAAATAAAGGTCTAGAAGCATTCTATAAGCAGTAAAAAGTTACGGTCCAGGCCAAATGCAATATTGTTATTATTTCTCAATAAAAAAATGCAATGCAATGACATATATTTGAACTTTCAAATCTGATTACTTTAGAAAGATGGACAATAAAATTATCTAAGTTTGAGTGATATATGGCCCAAAAATTTGAATTCAATTCAAAAAGGAGAAGTGTAAAAAAACTTCAACCGTAAGTAGAAGAAAAGTGATCTTTGCTAAAATTATTAGAAATGATCATGAGTTTATACAAATTGAAGTAGGATGCAAAAGAGAAAAAATCCAAAATATAATTAAAGTGGTCCAGTAATATTACATGAGCTTAAGAAAAAAAAAAAAACAAATCTCTTGGCTAGCTCTAGATGGAGTCATCACAAAATCAAATAAAAAATAAAAGAACAGATTGGACAGCTCAGATAGGCTCTAGAGAAATGTTGTAAGAAATAAAAACATCATAACGGTTTAAATTGATTTTTGGCTTTTAAAGCAAGAAGTGGAGATTCATCAGTGGTGGAGTTTATGATACTCATAGCCAAGCTAGCCATAAAGCAATGCAGTGAGAGCATGAAGCCAAAGAGACAGAAGAACAGTTTCTCCATGTTTAAAACGCTAAATGAGTCTAAGTCAATTCTTGAGGTTACGTGTCTTCTATTTTACTAAATTTTTTTGCACATTGTCCCAGTTTTAAAGTGATACTGTGAGTTTTTCTCAAGATAAAATATGCAATCACATCTAATTGAAGAACATTCGCAGGTCAAGTCTATTTTGGTTGACTTGTTAAATACCTTGCATTTGGACATATGAAGAATCTACTAATTAATAATACAGAACGTGTGTTGAGAGAAAATGCAAGATGGTTTTCAACGGACCTACAGGACTATATGTATTGAATGGGCATGAATCAATTAGTTGTTTAGGTATTTATTTGGGGTAAAAACTAGAGAGAGAGCATTTATTATTAAAAGGACTTGTCTGTGATGTTATCATTTTAAACAGTAGGTGTGCTATTTATTATGCTAATATTTGAATATGAAAATGTAAAATACTAATGTAGCTTATAATGATATTATAATTGGTGGACTGTTGATATTATGACATGAAAAGTACCTTATAATGATATTATAACAAGAAGATTATATAGATTGATAAATTTTTTTGGAATACATATAGACTGATATTTAATGTGTACATGTCAAAAGTTGAAGGGGTATAAATTGACACTGTTTTAATACATCATGTTTTGGGGAAGTTTGCGCCAAATATTCCCAGAACTATTTCCACTAGGAAATAAAGAAAAATAAAGAAAAGTAAAGTAAAATCACATTCGCTTTAGGAAATGAAAGTAAAAGATATAAAAGAAAACACATTTAATGTTGCACATTTCAAAAGAGGGTTTAGGTCCACTCCTCTAAAGTGGGTGGGGCCCTACCATCTCTCTCAAAACTTTTTATTTGGATATAACTAAACATTGTTTTAAGGCTAGCTCATTACAAAGCTCTTGCAAAACCAAAGTGATTCCTTGTGAGTTAAAGTAGTTAAACAAAGTGTTNGACTGATATTTAATGTGTACATGTCAAAAGTTGAAGGGGTATAAATTGACACTGTTTTAATACATCATGTTTAGGGGAAGTTTGCGCCAAGCATTCCCAGAACTATTTTCACCAGGAAATAAAGAAAAATAAAGAAAAGTAAAGTAAAATCACATTCACTTTAGGAAAGTAAAAGATATAAAAGAAAGCACATTTAATGTTGCACATTTCAAAAGAGGGTCCACTCCTCTAAAGTGGGTGGGGCCCTACCATCTCTCTCAAAACTTTTTATTTGGATATAACTAAATATTGTTTTAAGGCTAGCTCATTACAAAGCTCTTGCAAAACCAAAGTGATTCCATGTGAGTTAAAGTAGTTAAACAATGTGTTATTTTGTATAAACTTTATCTTATAACTTCTAATTTCTATGGCAGTGAAGTGTGTGTAAAATTTATTATAGAAATCGGTTTAGTTTTTTTTATAAATAAACGAAGGCACTGAAAAAATCTCGTAAAAGGTTATATTTCTTGATAATTAGCAATTTAGTATAGTCATTGGGTAAGATGGAAACTGTTATTATCTTGAAATTAAGTTCCAGTGATATATGGTGCAAAAGTTATAGCTTGAGGGATAGAGAGAGAGTTGAGTCTACTAAAAAAGTTATAGCTTGAGAGTACATCAACCAATATCCCATGAGTTATAGTTTTCCAAAGTCATGTATATCTTTCATCTAATAAAATTAGATGTAATTTTGATCTACTGATAATCGAATTTAATTTTGACCAGTGATAGTGTTAGACTTTCACACATTTATTCAAATAAAAAAGAAAAAGAGTTTTAGACTTTTATTTAACCATGTTCTGCTGTGTGTTAGCCTTTTAAACATTAATTTGTTTGATGACTTCAAATTCAAATCTACCAATAAATTGCACAAATAGTTCAAGGATTTCTAAAAATGGTTTGGAAAATGTTAGGGAGCCAAAGTTGAAATTCTCTAGGATAGACATAAAACTAACACATTAGATTTAAGCACAACCAATCAACAAATGACAACTAAGAAAATTGTCAGATGATTGGGCCTAAATTTGAGCTAAGAAAAGTTGTGATCCTTTTACTAGGCTTAGTGGCTAAGCCACCAGCGCATATAACAGAATCCCTCTTTATCTTCTTTCTTTTTTCTCTCACTGAACATAAACCAAAAGAAGTTCTAGGAAATTACATAATTATATAGTAAATCACAAACTCATCTTTGATATTTCTAGCCTCATTCTAGGAAAGTTCTTTGGTACTCTTACGCTCAAAATCTCTAGCCAAAATTTTGTTGTCATAATTATGATTTGAATGATGTTGACTTATATTGACCTTTAAATAAATTTGTGATTCCTATCATTTTGTTTCATCTAATAGTCACATTTAAGTTCTAGCAAAATTTTGGCAGATTTTTCTATGATTAAATAGCATTACTCAAAAAGTTAATTTCATAGGTTCAATCCCCATTTCCTCTCATCTCAAGTTAAAAAATATAGCTCTATATATCTAATGACAAAACATTTATATCTACAAATAAAGTGCAGCGAGATAAAAAATCACAAAACACATGCCTCCAATTACAACTAATTGAACTTCCATGGATCGTTTTGATCGACTTAAGGAACTTTCATGTCTAGTGGGTTTTTGTTCTCTACTCTTATGTATTGTTTGGATAAATAAATAAAAAAAATTATAATGGGATAAAAATATTCTTAACAGTCATTAAAATTGTTTTCGTCCATTAATAATCCTCTTTTTTCTCCAATAAAAAAAAATCCTCCTTTTTCCTTTGAAATATATCCTCATTTTTATTTTAAAAAAGAGGACATTTTTTTTTCTAGCCAAATAGGCTTGAATCCACACAACAGCAGCTATATGTATCATGGATAGCATCATTTCAAAGATGCGTACCTGATAATGAATTATAAGATAAACTCAATAATTCAAGCAAAGATATGTTGGAAATTGTTTGAGGTATGGTTCCTGAAAGCTTATTCCCTGCAATACGTAAAATCTTCAGGTGGCAAAGTCCTCCAATCTCAAGAGGAATGCTTCCAGTGATGAGATTGGAATTCAAATCCAAGGTCTGTAGCATTGACAAGTTGGATATAGATGGAGGAATAAAACCACTGAAACTATTGTTTCGGAAGCTCAGATGTTGAAGTATAGATAAGCCACCTATCCAATTAGGAATTTCTCCACTAAATCCATTATAGCTCAAGTTGACCAGCTTCAATCGATGCAATTGGAGTAAATCCTGTGGCAGCTTACCATGGAAGCTATTGTTATGAAGGTCAAGTTCAACAAGGAAAGAAAGATTTCCTACCTGTGGGGGTATGGTACCACTAAGACCCATGTTACTGAGATTCAAGACCCTGACTCTTTTATGACGGTTACCACAAGTAACACCAATCCAGTTACAAAAGGACGAAGAGCTAGACCAATTGATAGCCAAAGCATCATGCGGATTTAAATTGATTGAGGCTTTTAAAGCAAGAAGTGCAGATTCATCCATGGTGGAGTTGGTGATACTCATAACCAAGCTGTCCATAAAGCAATGCAGTAAGAGAATGAAGCCAAAGACACAGAAGAAGAGTTTCTCCATTTTTAGAACGCTGAATGAGGTTAAGACAAACTGAGGAATGAAGAAGAAAATGCTATAATACTTATATTATACTAGTCCACAAGTAAGTCAATTCTTGAGGATATGTATTTTCTATTTTACTAATTTTGTTTACACTGTCCAATGTCAAAAGCTATACTGTCATTATTTCTCAATATAAAATAGTATTACTATGATGTTCCTTATTAGCACTAATTTACACACTTCATGGAAAGTAGTCTCTGTAATTATAGAAATGTTGTTGCTCTTTCAGTCTCTAATTGACTTTAGAAAATTAGAACGAAATTTTTGAAGATTTGGAAAAAGTTTTTCACATAAAAATAACGTGTGTGAGTCAAGTCTTTTAACAGTTGGAACTTGGAAACTATATAAAACTCTCATTACAGACCAAACAGTTTTCTATTAGAAGGAATCATTTTGCACTTCTGCCATTAAATCTGAAAAGTATGGGAATTACCCACTATCTGCTTATGGCAATGTAAAATTTCTCATCTGATTGATATAATACGAAGGACAATTTCAGAAAAGTGTCAGAAATATCAACGAAGAACAGGATTCTACATTCACTTTTGTCAAAGAAAGTGAAAGAAACTTTAAAAGAATCATATTGGACAATTTAATTAAAACTATACAAAATGAAAGACCATTTTGAAGTATTAAGATAATCATTTCAAGATTAATTTAAAAAGCTTAAGTGGTTATGAGATAACAAAAAAATGGTTTTATATTGTTCACTCTTTCATGCGCATGGTAATATGGTATGATGAACTCAATAAAATGGATTCCAGTCAATTCATGTCAAGTTAAGTTTCTTTTCTTTGCCATGCTCTAATAATGTTCTGTACTTTGCAGGAACATTGTCTTCACACATGATCTGAAATTCAAGTCAATGTAATGGCCGCCAATGACTTAAATGTTCTATTATCTTTTTCTTTGCCCAAGGGACCTATAAGGCTGTATGACAAGACGCTTCATTGAAATATAACATTTCTCAAAAGTAGGACACTAGTGTGAATATGATAAAATAGATTTTGAAACAATATATATCAGTCTCATTATAGACTTAAAATACCTGGAAACCACTCAGAAATTATTATGCACTTCTGCCTACCCATTATGAACTTTGTCAACATACAATACTTTATCTAATAGAAAGACTATAAGAGTTGCTAACCACTATTAATTAAACTCCAACGCATGTCACTTGGAAGCTATATACAAGAAACTCCCATTATAGAACAGAAAGACTTCTAGCAGAAGGAATCATTGTGCACTTCAGCCATTAAATCTGAAAAGTACAAGCATCACTATCTACTTATGACAATATAAAATTTCTCATCTAATTGATATCGTATGATACACAATTTCAAAAAAGCATTAGAAATATCAAGGAAAATCAGGATTCTGGATTCAATTTCGTCAAAGAAAGTCAAAGAAAATTAAAAAAATTCATATTGTATGATTTGATGAAAATTATACAAAATGAGAGACCACTTTGAAGGATTAAGATAATGTCAAGAAAAGATTGATTTTAAAAACTTAAATGGTTAGGAAAAGAAAAAGAAATAATTTTATATCTTACACTCTTCCACACTCATGGTATGATGAACTCAATAAAATGTATTCCAGTTAATTCAGGTCTAGTTAAGTTCTTTTTCTTGGCCATGTTCTAATAATGTTCTGTAATTTGCGGAAAAATTATCTTCACACATGACATGAAATTCTAGTCAATATAATGGCCGACAATGACTAAATATTCTGTTATCTTTTTCTTTTGCCAAAAGGGACTTCACAGGTCAAGTCTATTATGTTTTTCAATTTTTCTCTAATGAAGACTATTAGAGTTTATTATTATAAATGTATGGAATGACTGAGGACAAATTTGAAAAGGTTAATTTGTTGAGAAGGCGCACATGAAGAGTTGCTAATCACTATTAATTAAACTCCAATGCTTATTACTTGGAAGCTATATACAAGAAACTCTCATTATAGAACAAAAAGACTTCTAGTAGAAGGAATCATTGTGCACTTCAGCCATTAAATCTGAAAAGTATGAGCATCACTATCTACTTATGACAATATAAACTTTCTCATCTAACCGATATCATATGATACGCAATTTCAAAAAAGCATTAGAAATATAAAGGAAAATCAGGATTCTAGATTCAATTTCGTCAAAGAAAAAAAAAAAAAATCATATTGTACGATTTGATGAAAATTATACAAAATGAGAGACCACTTTGAAGGATTAAGATAATAATGTCAAGAAAAGATTGATTTTAAAAGCTTAAGCAGTTAGAAAAAGAAAAAGAAATGATTTTATATTTTACACTCTTCCACAATAATAATGTCAAGAAAAGATTGATTTTAAAAGCTTAAGCAGTTAGGAAAAGAAAAAAGAAATGATTTTATATCTTACACTCTTCCACACTCATAGTATGATGAACTCAATAAAATGTATTCCAGTTAATTCAGGTCAAGTTAAGTTCTTTTTCTTGGCCATGTTCTAATAATGTTCTGTAATTTGCAGGAAAATTATCTTCACACATGACATGAAATTCAAGTCAATGCAATGGCCGACAATGACTAAATATTGTATTGTTTTTCTTTTGCCAAAAGGGACTTCACAGGTCAAGTCTATTATGTTTTTCTATTTTTCTCTAACGAAGACTATTAGAGTTTATTGTTATAAATGTATGGAATGGCTGGTGACAAATTAGAAAAGCTTAATTTGTTGAGAAGGCATACATGACCTGAAAGTCAAAGTCAGGCAGGGCAGAATCAGAAAGTTTGTTGCATACTCCAGTTAATTTTCAATGATAATTTATTTTTCTCATCTTCTCTGCATCATGCTGTTTTCAGATCAATTTTATAATGCTTGATTGTATAGTTTAAATTGGAGAATGTGACATGAACTAAAGCAACCCACAATATGTACAAATATAACTGTTGGACTATTGATGTTATGACATGAAAAGTACCTTATAATGATATTATAACAAGAAGATTATATAGATTGATATTTTTATTTTTTTGGAATACATATAGATAGATATTTAATGTGTATATGGCTAGAGTGGAAGGGGCATAAATTGACACTATATTAATGCATCATATTTAGGGGATGTTTGTGCTGAACATTCCAAGAATTATTTTCAGCAGGAAATCAAGACAAATCAAGAAAAGTAAGGGAAGATCAGATTCACTCTGGGCTATGAAAGAAAATTTTGTAACAGTCTCTGTTAAACAATTAACAGACCTAATAGTTCGGACAACAGTTATTGCTAGAGAAGGAGAAGATGATGAAAACAAAGACACTCTATAATATGGGACAACAGTTTATGTCCACAGACTCAAACAGAGTTGTGTTCCGTGGGGCTTGAGGCAACAACTAGAAATGGGACATTTTAACTCTCTGAATAATTAAATTACATATGTGACCATTTATTACTAGGTGCAATAAAACATTGTTTTTAGTTGGAGAGATTACAAAGAGTATAAATGTAATATAAGACTTTGAAATGAAATATATATATATATATTGTTTGATCGTGGAACATATATCAATAATGAAAGGAGAAGATGATGAAAACAAAGACACTTCTATAATATGGGACAAGAGTTTAAGTCCACAGACTCAAACAGAGTTGTCTTCCGTGGGGCTTGAGGCAACAACTAGAAATGGGACATTTTAACTCTCTGAATAATTAAATTACATATGTGACCATTTATTACTAGGTGCAATAAAACATTGTTTTTAGTTGGAGAGATTACAAAGAGTATAAATGTAATATAAGACTTTCAAATGAAACATATATATATTGTTTGATCGTGGAACATATATCAATAATGTAATCCCTACTTATCCAAACAAAGGAAAAGAAAATTCCTCTTAATTCCCATAATTCTTTCCATCCATTCTCTTACTAGTTTACCTCTTGTGTAATTTCCTCTCCCTTCAAATGTAGTCAATTCTACCAAATTCTCCAAAGAATTTATCAACATGTATCTTCTCGACTTTTGTGCATTGCAATTTGGAACAAGTTCAGAAGTTAATCAAGTGTTTCTAGGGCTTTCTCTTGTCCACATCTTAAGGGTTTATTATTTTCTTTGTGATTATTTATCTTCACTCTTGTGGATGGTCATCTATGGTTAATATGACTTCAAGTTTATTCCGTATTAAATATCCAGTGGATATTTCTTTGTGATTATTCTTGTCTTTAAGTAAAAAACAAAAAAGGCAAAAATCAAACAACCAAACACATGTGAAGTCTAAATTGATATGGTTGCAGCCAGCTGCTAGAAAGGACACTGAAAAAAGTAAGAAGTAGTTTTGATTATAAAATTTTTGGAATCCTCCTTTAGTGATCCACTAGGAATTATTATTTGTGAGTGACTTTCAAATAAAATAAAAAATGCTTCTTCCTTCTAAGTAGATCTATTTAAATGAAAATATTTACTAGTATGTTTTCTTATATGCTTTAATATGAGAAAACATTATTCATAATTATAATGCTGCTAGAGGTTATAGATTCAACGAGAAAGATAGATACACACCTCAAGTTGAGCACTTTCTTCAGCTTCTCTTCTTCTCTTCTGTTCCAGATATATATCTGTTTCAGCTGATGTGCAGCAAGCAGCATCTCTGGCTTGCTATATTACCATTTATCACAAATGTATAAGTTCATGTCATTTCTTTGATTTCTCATGCACATTGCATAATGATCAATTGACAGTGGTAGAATAAAGCATTTACTAGTACCATACATGACAAACGGATAGGTCAGATTTATTAGTGAAAATGCATGTTTATGACACCTCAAGAATGGCATAACCAGATTGCACATTATGAAATATTTCCTAATGCCTAGAAGAATGTTTTGAGACAAATTTGTCCATACTTCTTGTTTCTACTATATCTGTTCCACTAAAGGATCACACCCAAGAATACATCAATCAAGAGACGAAATCTACTTTCAAGGTAAGAGAGGAATTCAATGACACATAAATATTCATTGCGATACATGTATCAAACCTGGAGCTCTTGAATTCTTTTATGAGTTCTATGCTCATCAATAATAGTTCTGAGGAAATCTTCATGTTCTTCCTTGGACCACTCATCTCTACCAAAGAAGGACCCTCATTTCCTGAGGAATTGGGTTTGGTTGCCCCAAAATTTTGGTCTTGCTGATGATCTGCCAGAGATAGATGGAACACTAACATTGACTAAAAAGTTTAATGGTATATAAATGCTGCTTTTGGAATTCTTTCAAAAGTAGATGCACGGAAAATAGTTAACAGCAATGAGCAAACATGTTCAAGAACTATCAGTTTCATGCATGTAGCCACTGAAAAAATTCATTTACGAATATTCAGAGATTTCATAGAATACAAATTTGGAATTCATAAACTATCTACAAGAATGGCAGCCATGAAAATTATTATAGAATTCCCCATTTCCATGGCCAATGTATTTAAATCCTTGATCTTATGTATACTTGTACATGAAACA
>QAOA01004174.1:0-75473 GCA_003255065.1 Cercis canadensis
TATCACAGTAGTATGATTAATATTAGATATTTTTTAAAACTCAAGTAACAAATAAAACACACTATTCTTTCTAAAGATATTTACAATCCAATTTTTTTTACTTAACCCCATTACCTCCACTTTAGACAACATAAACTTAAAATGAAATCCACTTAAACAGTGTAAATTAATAATGTTACAAAATGAGGTGGGAGTAATTTTGTTTTTTTGACATGGAAAATAGTATTTCGCTAAGAAGAACTTAGAAAATAGAAAAAGAAAGAAAGTAAATTGAGGTGAGTAAATCCACTTAAACAGTGTAAATTAATAATGTTGCAAAATGAGGTGGGAGTAATTTTGTTTTTATGACATGGAAAATAGTATTTCGCTAAGAAGAACTTAGAAAATAGAAAAAGAAAGAAAGTCAATTGAGGTGAGGTGAGAACAGATTTAGTAGTCCACATCTAGAGCACGTGGCTATATTACTTTTCATTTTATTTTAATAATTTATTAACGTTTGGAAATATAACATGGTTAGGAGTTAGGACATATGGACGGATCACTGAAAAATAGTGAAGCCATTTTGTCGCAAAAGAAGCAAATAATATTCCATCTACCTTTCCCTCCCTTGCCGCTTTTTTTGTATAGCTGCTTCTTTTTCATTTTCTTCTTCTTCTTCTTCTTCTTCAGCTTTTCCTTCCATCCAATCCAAAAATGGCGGACCTTGGCATCACCACCCCTCTCCTTTCTTCCCAACCCTCCGATCAGGTAATCCTGACGGTACATGACGATGCTGAATCCGCTTCCGAGCCTCTCCCTCAACCAGGCCATGAACAACGATCTCCGAGTCAATCCCGCAATCAAAATCAAAATTACAATCACAATAATCGAAACACCTATTTGAGTTTCGGCAACCCATTTCGATTTATGGGTTGCGAGGAGCTGAACGTGCCTCCTCCGACCACGGTGGACCCGTTTAGGAATAATACGCCCACCATTGATGGGGTCTATGAGTGGTTGAAACTTGTGATTTGCTTACCCATTGTATTGGTTCGGCTTGTTCTTTTCGGACTTTTTCTGCTGGTTGGGTATATCGCGACAAAATTGGCTCTTGAAGGATGGAAGGATAAGCAGAACCCCATGCCCAGGTGGAGATGCAGGCTCATGTGGGTCACCAGAATCTGTGCCCGCTGCATTCTTTTCTCTTTTGGGTAAGTAAGTTGATTATGGAAATGAACCTTATGCAATGGAAGCTTTTTTTTTTTTTTTTTTTCTGATTTGAGATCCGTAGTTGACCAAAGGAGTTATGGACTATAAAGGAACTAGTGAGGAAATGCAGATATAGATAATGTTGAGCAATAGTGTGGTAATCCAATTGAAATTGCACCATTATGATGCTGTTACAACAGGTAAAAGCAATTGAAAATTGAATGACATTAAACATCAAAACTTTATTTCAAAAGGAAAGCTGGGAATTGTTCAGTAAAGAACAATAAGGTAAAGGAAATTATTTATTTTATAATGGAAATGAAGCGTGTAGCTTTCTTGATATTGGCTATTGCAATGCATAGATAACGAATTTGGGTGACTTACTAAATTGATAGAATTCTTCATTTTTATTTTTCGTTTTTTTCATTTGTTTTTCCTGCACTCCCTGATTCTCATTATTTATATACTTGACTGGGCTTAAGTCCCTACTTCGACTTCTATCATAATAGCCAGTCTGTAAATATCTTTTTCCCCATTCCTCTACATTATCATATTGTGTCATCTGCAGTGGTTTTAATTTCGATCAGCAAAAACTTGAAGATTATTAGTGTTGAGTGCCCTTTTTATCCAACTAGTTGATCTAAATACAAATCTGGGGTGGGAAGTGGGGAGAAGTTGGTCTTTGCGTGACTTATTGAGGTCAAGAGAGACATACTGGAAATTTAGGAAAAGTAGGGGGGAAAGAGTTAAAAGATGAAAAGAAACGAAACAGAGCTTATGAGGTTTGGGTTTTCCGTTTATTAGTTTTTCTTCCATATGTTGATTTTCGGTTTTATTTATCTACTAAAAATTGTTTTGTCATGTAGCTGAGTTTGGTTCTAAAGCCATGGATTTCTCTGAGTTTTTGTCCCCTTCTTCTGTCCATTGCAGCTATCATTGGATAAAACGGAAGGGAAAACCTGCACCTAGGCAAATTGCTCCAATAGTTGTATCTAATCATGTATCATACATTGAACCTATATTCTATTTCTATGAATTATTTCCCACCATTGTGGCAGCTGAGTCCCATGACTCAATACCTTTTGTTGGCACCATTATCAGAGCAATGCAGGTAATTTCATTTCCTGTCTACATTTTATTTATGCTCAGTCACAAATATAAGCTAACATGTGATGGTCCATGTTTTCTCACTCGTTTAAGTTTTCAGGTGATATATGTCAACAGGTTGATACCATCATCAAGGAAGCAGGCTGTCAAGGAAATAAAGGTAGAAAGTTTCTATTAATTTCCTTGTCCTTATTCAATCAGTATCTTAAAACCTGTCTTTGTTCCCTCATTGTTGATAAGGTTGTCAAGGGCACAGTATCTTTTGAGGATTAACGTTCCTTCTTTTTCTTTTCTTTTATCTTTTCTCGTAACTACCCCCTATTTTTGCTTCAAATCTCTGGGTAAAATTTCTGGTAAAATACTTAATATTAGTGTAGGAACTAGGAAGACTGGAAGGGTATGATTTGACGAGTAGCAACAAGGTTGACTCCTAGAAGTTTCATTTTCATATGCAGGAAATTGATACTTCTTTTCTATTAGATAGGGCTCAAGTGGGAGTTATATAAGCAATATGTTTTAGGCTGCAATTTGCAGCATACAATCTTGAGATAGTAAAGAAGTTGTGAAAATTCAGTTATAGTTGAAGACTTAATCCATAAACTAGTAGGGAACCTCATATTTGAGTGAGAATTTCACATACGGTAGAATTGCCCAATAGCAAGATGGAAGAGTCCATAGAACGAATAGTAGTGAGCAATAATATGTGTTGGGCAAGAGTTTGCTTCATATATTTTATCATATTATCAATTTTATAAGCTATTTGATACAGAATTCTGCTTTCAAGGATCTGAATAACAGAGACGAGCTTCTTGTGATAGATTTCCTCGAGTTCTATTATTTCCAGAGGGAACCACAACTAATGGAAGGAATCTTATCTCCTTCCAACTTGGTGCATTTATACCCGGTTACCCAATCCAACCTGTAATTGTTCGCTATCCTCATGTGCACTTTGATCAATCCTGGTAGGCAAATTTCTCTATGAGGATTCCAGCATTTCTGTTGTTTAAATGCTATCTTATCACTCTTGTTTCCCGTGGGATGCAATTTTTCTTAGGGGTCATATTTCTTTGGCAATGCTCATGTTCAGGATGTTCACTCAGTTCCATAATTTCTTCGAGGTATACTCTTCTATGGATTGGATTCTTTTTTTTTGTTTGGGTTAATGCGCTGCCTTGTGTGGCAAGCTTCTTGTTCTCAAAGTAACATAGAACATTCATTCTGGATGGACCAGGTTGAATACCTTCCAGTCATTTCACCATTGGATGATAAAAAGGAAACTGCTGTGCATTTTGCTCAGAGGGTGAGTCTTCTAATTTTATTTTGTAGCTTTAATATATTGTTAGAGGATATTCCATCTATCTTTTTCTTTATCTGAAACTTTTATCTTTTGACTGCATATATTCATAATTGTTTCATAGCTGAGAACACTAATAAAGTTTTTGGTATTTGAAGCTTCATTATGTTTATATATTTTAACATTTAAGTTGAAGAGAATTTATTTCTTCCTGTGTTGTTGAGAATATTTTGTTCCTCTAACTCTAAGCTTTTACTTGGGTGAGCATGAGTTTTCTTGACTTTTCATCAATTGCATGACATGCCTGGCATGATACTCTATCATATGAGCGGCTATAACATGAAGTTATCCATATGATGAACCAAGAAAAGGAAAAGAATAAGTTACCATCTGCTGGCATTGTACTCTATCATTTTGTATATGTGCTCCGTTTGCTCAAGGTTCTTTTCTTTTCCTTTTCCATGCACCCACCCTATTTACATGCACAGTGACACAATGATGAATGTTATCTCTACCCTCCTTATTTACAACTCAGTTTTTGTTTTTCCCCTTTCTAAATATGATGGATCTCTTGGATTTTAGAATCTTGGGATTAAAGGGAGGAAATGAAAATTACTTTCCCAGAATATCTTGATTATTAATTGAAGGTTGCAGGAAATACTCGTAGAGGGGGGGTGAATAGGAGTTTTCAAAATTTAAAACTAAATCAGTTCTAAAACACAGATCTGTTCAATATTCACTTCTCTTCAAGAACTAGTTCTCTAATAAAACAGAATTCAACATAGAAAGATGGCTAGTTAAAACACTTAAGACCAGAACAAGAGAAACTCAGAAAATTATACTCATGCAACAGAAACACATAAATCTCAGAAATGCAAATAACTCAGAATTAAAGAGATGAAAGGAGAAAAGAGATTTGCAAGAGATTTTTATAGTGGTTCAGCAACATTACCTTTGGGGTTCCACTAAAATAACCCAAGCTTCTCCAAGCTTTACATCCATGGTTTTTCTTCAAGCTAACCAAGAACTCACACCCTCTAGCAAACACACTAGAGATCACTCACTCAGATTTCTCCCACAGAAATCTAGATACAAAATCCTATTTCTCATAAATGAAGCACCATAAAAAATAACTCTCTCAACAGAGAAGAAATTTGAAACTCTCATACTTGATGAAGAAGAAGAAGAGAGAAAAGGCTAAGTACAAAGACTTAGAAAATAATACATTCTTCTATTTCACTCTCTCTTGCTCTTCTGAAGCCTTGGGTCACACTTCTTCTATGCCTAGGACAGCTGTCATCCTCAGCACAAAAGGAAATCCCACTTGCATTATCCTTTAGCTTTTTGTGATAAATATCTCTTACTTTTTCCCTTAAAAAGTGGATCTCCACAACGGCACCTCTATGAGGAAATTTCCTCATTTTGCATAGGAAATAATTCTCGGATCTTCTAGATTCTTCAGAAATCCTTCTCCACATCAGCAAGTACTGGGAAGTCAACTTCTAGAAGAACAAGTTCTCTTGCCAGAACCAGTTCTTGAGATATAGAACTGGTTCTCAAGACTTCTTGCTAACTTGTTCTTAAATATACATTTAAGCACAAAACACAAGATTAGTGACAGTAGGATCATTTGTTATCATCAAAACTAGATTAGAGAATTGTGGTGCCAACATTAATGTCTCGAGTTATTAGATATTGGGGATCTTCTTATTGTGCAGAAAGTATGGATTTATATACTATGCATACTTTTTACTGCAAATATTATCTCTGAATTTATGTTGGACTATCAAGATGATGAATGATTTTTTGAATTTACCTTATGTCTTGTTTTCTTTTCCTCCATCAATTTGCCTTGTGTGGGTAACTGGTAACAAGTAACATTTTGCTAATGTGCATAAATGCAGACTAGCCATGCTATTGCAACTGCACTGAACACTGTGCAAACAGGACATTCTTATGGAGACATAATGCTTCATATGCAAGCACATCAGGCAAAACAGGTGTGCATTTCTTGATTATTGGTTACAATTGTAGCTATATATCTTCACTCATCCTAGTTGCTTTTGACATAGTAACATTTTTTTCTTCTATGTTATATAAAATGGTTAATTATATTCTCGAATCATGTATCATGTTTACATTCATGGATTATCTTCACTCAGAACTAAGCTGCCGATCACCTATATGTGTGTTTACCTATAATATTACCTTACCAAAAAAAAAGACCAGACATAAACTCCAAGAGAAATATTGAACAACATAAGATTTTACATTAGAATTAAATTATAAAACTTTAGAAGATAAATGTATTAGAGTGAAAGTGGCAACCAAGTAAATTAGTTTAGAGTTTAGTTTCTTTCAACACTTTTTTCATTCTGTTTTGAGATTGGCAATCTCAATCTCTTTTTATGCCTAATTATGCCAGCGAAGCACTGCCTTTCTTCTGTTTTTTTTTTGGGGGGAGGAGGGGTTAGGGGGCGGAATATGCCTTTCTTGCTGCTGAAATGGCAATCTGGGTCCATCTGAAGATCTTAAGACCAACTGAGTTTGTTAAACTTAGGAATTAGTCATGACAAGCTAAAATACCAAAAATCACTTATGCATTTGGGGTTGACTGATCAAATTTTTCTCTTACATTCAATCTTATTGCTCATATCTATATTGTCAAGGAACTAGTCATGCAAAATTTTAAGCTGTTAAGTGCAGGCCTAGGAATGGTTTTATCTCTAACAAGCCCCTTCATGCAAAAGCCTTTTGAACTTTAAGTGTCAACAATGCATAGCCCCACCCTTATCAAGTGCTGAAATTTACTTTTATTCTGAAAGTGGGGTTGGCAAGGATCAAACTCTTGACCATTTGGTCATGTCAAAGGAACCAGTTATTCCAAAAGCTTAAACTGTTAGGTATAATCTAAGGAATGGCTTTTATGTCTAACTCATATCGTAGGCAGACATGTTATTATCCAGTCCAACAATGCATATTCTACTCCCATGTCAAATTTTTTGGTTACTCTATTGTGATAAAATTAATAGAGGATACATTTGTATTCGTAACAACTTTATGAAAGGAGTGTTGCAGTAGCCAAATGTTAATACAAAATAAGGTCATCTTAGAAATCAGCATGATATTAAAGGTTTTACTCATCAATTGTGGTCCACTGCTAAAATTTTGAAGCCATCCTTAGTGCACTATAACCTCTATTTTCTCATGGTCTTTGTAAGTACAATGCTTCACTTGTTACTAGTGCAACTAAGGAATCTAGTTGTTTGTCCCTGATATTTCACCTAATTGACTTTTGCAGGTGAAGCCCTCAACTTATATGATTGAAATGGCAAAAGTGGAATCAGTAAGTCCTTAGAAACAAATGCATTTGAATATATATTATAAATGTAAATTGTCTTGTGTCAACTTTCTTTACTGCTGTTGTCAACTGCCTAGTAATTTTTTTACTTTGTTCTGGTCAGCCTGGTTGATAAGGTATTTAAGCATAAACCTGTATCCTGCACCTTTTCTCTTCTAAAATATGGGCATGCAGCAGTATCCCTGTAGTTTTGCCAATAAATAAAATAGACAAATGGTGCATGAAGTGGCTTTGTACATGATATTTGAGTCTATGAACTGAAGGGCTCCTTGGCCTTGATTGTTTGCCTGAGGAAGCCTTTGAAGTTGTTTAATGAATATGTCAATAGCATTGCCTTCCCTATGTTTTGAGTTTCTTTCAGTTTTCATATTTCGTTGTTTCTGTTATGTTCTCTTCTGTTTATGTGGCTTTTAAGTCCTTTCCCAGTAGAAGATAGGAAACATAACATATCGCATATATTTGTCAACTCTTTCTTTCAAGGAATACGGTGTGAAAAGAAAACAATTTTCAGAAAGCTATCTACAGTTTGACACATTCTTTGAGTGTCTGCCTATATGGTTTCAAATTTGACTATCCTAACATGGGGATTTCTACCCTTATAATCTGAGATTGGCAACTTAGGTCTTTTCCCATATTCCAGTTTGATGAAATAATGTATTTTGTTGTCTTAAAATCACATAATAATACTTGCAACATATAAAGGAAGGATGAAGGAAATTGTGTTTCTTTTCAGTTATTCCGTATAAGCAGTGCGGAGGCTGTGGACTTTCTGGATAAATTCCTGTCTATGAATCCTGATCCCAGGTACCACCAAACCACATTCTTGTAATAAATTAAGAATACTTTTCTTGCTTAACTACAATCTAGTGGGAATTAATGATAAAGTCCATTTTCTGCTTGCAGTGGTCGTGTTCAATATCATGACTTCTTGAGGGTTTTAGGACTTAAGGCTTGCCCTTTATCCGAAGAGGTTAGTTACCACATAACTATCTCCTTTCTGTAATCTACTATATGTTTGAATTTGTTCTAGATTCTTTTTTTTGCAGTAGTAAATGGAATGTTTTACACCAGCAGAACAACAGATCCTTGCTTTATGAAATTTAACGCTCAGAATAAAGGACAAACCTTCTTACAGATTATTGCTTTGGGTTCCTCAGCCCAACTCCCCTATTCTCATCCTAAATTTGCTTCTTTTCTTAGTGTTTTTTTTTCCCCTTCCCGAGTGTCCATTCCTTCTCCCATGGAACTGTTTTTTGTGTTGCATGTGTTACATTTTTCCTCCAAATTTGACCCATACGTTCTTTATGTGTATGTGCTAAGTTCACTAAGACCATGTATTTGATACTAAATTTTTCATAAAAAGAGTATCACAAGCCTGCAACGTTGTTATAACCTTGAAAATGTAGGAACAGATGTCAGTTTCTAAGAAGTATAATGAAGTGTTATTGTATGATTGTATTTAGCCATCAAAATTATTTAACGTCTTCAATTTTTTTCTTACTTTTTTTCTCTCTCTCCCTTTTAGCTTGCCAAATTAGTTCCTACTACTGCATCATCCCACCTCCATCTGTTATCTGCTGCCAAATTCAGAACTCCAATGTGATTCGGTTTTTCCTTTAATGCTAATTTTTTGTGTTCTTTTCTCATGATTATTAATATTGGATTACAGATTTTTGCATTCATTGATGTGGATAAGAGTGGCACAATTACATTTAGACAGGTAGCCTTTCAGTTTACCTTATTTCTGTGCTTTCTAAAATATTAGAAGTGGAGTTACTTGGTTTCTAGGCAATAGGCTCTTGACTGCATTTTCGGGTTTGATATTTGCTTGATAATTATGATACTCAACTTTTATAAGATGCTTGTTTGTTGCTTCCAGTTCTTATATGGATCCGCATATGTCATGAAGCAGCCATCATTCCGTCAAGCCTGTGAATTAGCTTTTTCCAAATGCGGTGCTGCAGTAACGGACTACATTGTAGAACAAGAAGTACTCTGCTTTTTCATATTCTTTGTTTTCCTTTCAATTATTTAATTAGAATTTAAATTTGATCAATTGTCAGTGTAAAACTATTTAGGCTATCATCAAATAATATGTTGCCACATCATTGAATTAACTAAGATCTTTTACCAACAATAAATGGCTTTAACAGTTTTTCATTCATGGCAAGACACGATTGAGTAGTTTTAAACAGTTTTACACTGTCAGTAGATCAAAATTAAATCCATTTAATTATATGTGGGACTAATTCTAAGTTCTAACTTGTGTGTTTTTTTCTGATTCCTTTAAAATCAGTTACGGGATTCCATCCAACTTGCTATCCCTTTTTTGAAGGAGGATGAGGTAACTCTCACAGATTTAGTAAATAATGTTTTTCCCTCTCTCTCTCCCTCTCTCTATCACACACTCAGCTTTTATCTGTCAGTGACATTGTTTCATCTCTTGTATTCTGACCGACGTTAACTGGTTAGTTGCAGGTTCACGAGCTTTTTGTATTATTTGATAATGATAACGATGGGAGAGTCAGTAAGGATGATTTTCTTTCTTGCCTCAAGAGAAATCCTCTGCTAATATCACTTTTCACCCCTCAGCTACAGCACAAGGATTTGTTAGCTGGTAATCGGGCAGTAGAAGAGATAGTGTGATGGATGGATTTTCGTTGATTTGCAGGTTACATGTTCTTATATCATCTGGCTTTCTTGGTCTTTGTAAGTACACAGAAGAGATAGGGTAGGGAGTTCCTGAGGATTACAAAGGGTGCAGGGGCCTCATTTTTTTTGTAACCTTGCCCTCAAAATGCTAGTAGAGACTAATTATTTGTCTAGTAATCTGTGTTTTCCTGTCGTTTTAGACAGGTCAGTTTTACACAGCTAGTGTTTGGTTCAGGAACCATATTGGCATTGAGGATCAATATGGATCATGTAAGGTTGAAACTGACGTGTGAATCCTGTCTTTGTAAAGGATGTCAATATGATGATAGTGACGAAAATTGATGTTCGATTTTGAAAAGATATAGAATTTCATAGAAGGAATGATTTGAAGTTTCAGAATCATTCTAATCATCTTTTTTCCTTGTGTTCTTGGAAGTCTTCAATTATGCTTTTATGAAATTTCTTGAAAAGATTTTATGCAGAATCAACAGCATATTGTAAGTTCGCATCTGAGAACAACAAAGCCCTTTTCATTGCTGTGCCTGCACTTTGGGAAACATATGATAATTGGTAAGAACTGCAAAAAGGAAAAGGATAAGGCTAGATTGTTTGTATAGCAATGCTACTTGCACACTAATTACATTCACACCAACTCATTGGTGCAGTTAATACAATTTAAATTTAATGAAACTCACTTAAAACTATATTTGACTTACTCCATAATCAATTCCAGAAAGGTTGCTTCTCACAAAATTTTCCTCTGGATACCAAAACATGCACTTCTTTTTTTTAGCTCAAATTTTACCAACTTAACTGGAATTAGTATTCTCTCTTGTTTATCAATTTTCTTATGTAGATATCAAGATTTGGATTCATCTATATTACATGATTTATGTTGAGGAGAAATGCTAATATGGAAGTACACTATTAACGATTTAAATGACCTTTTAAGTTAAATGCATGATTCAAATGGAACATAAATCATGGCCAGATCCAAATCCTTAGATACCATCTATCAGAGTTCAAATTTTACAAATTTAACTACAGTAAGTTTTTTCTTGTACAGATAAGTTTGCATATGCAGATACCATTGTCAGCCCAGTGGCTTCAGCCCCTTTTTAAAGCCATTTATGAAACAAAGCATTGGGCTCTATGAAATGGTCTGTTAAGCTCAGTTTGGGAATTTTATCTTCATATGTTGGTGTTGGGTATTCCCACATTCCAATTAACACACTTGAAGAACACCAGAGCAAAAATAAATATACTTGAATGTCTTTTTTCTCTTTTTAATTTTGAAGTTTAGGTGAATTAGGGAATAATGTAACATACTTGACCCCTATTAGTTGATCATTGAGTGTTTAAATATAAGAATATCATTAACTCTGGCGGTAATGGGATAAATTAACTCTTTTTGTAACTTTAAATGGATAAAAGGAAATTATATTCAAATTCTATTATAATGAAATGGGTAAAATTTATAGGAGTATTACTTGATTGCATTTTTAACCCGCTTCTTTGCTACTGTTAAGTTGTTAACTATGCTATTAACTTTCAACACGTGTGAAAACCTCTTACGTATAGTTAAAATAATTTCTCTTTTCTTAACAAGCAACCATTTCTTTTGTAACAATTAAATCTGGAGTTACAAGTTCTCTTGTGAATAAAGTTAGAATAGGAGACTACTACCAACAAGCGCTTGGTTCAATTGGTAGAAAATTGAACCTTGGGCATGCGCCCTTGATTGTAGTCAAGGGTTCGAAGTCCAGTAAAAACATTGTTGCAAGATTTGTCTCATGCCCAATTGGATAAATTAAAAATACTAGTGGTATTAACCCAAAAAAAAAAAAAATAGGAGACTACTTAACATCAAATTCTTGACTTTTTGTGCTCCTTCTATCATTTTCTGCTATGTATGATTACAACTTAGCCACCAACTAACCTATAATAAATCCAAAAACATTAAAACCAAGGTTGTTGGAACGATAGTGGGGAAGAATTTTCAACAATTTAAGAAAACATACTCTTCGTACTGTATTATGGAGATTCAACCTTCAAATCTTATTATAATTGAGCTTACAAGAGGGGACTAACATATATTATAGAATTTTAATAAACCAAATAATATTTATTATTAGACACTGAGTGTTTCTTTTGGTATATAATGACATCGAGATTCAAATTCTTAATTTCTTGCAAAATATATAAATCTCTCATCACTAAATTATACCTAATAGTTTAGACACCAAGTATTTACATCAAATTATGTGCAGTAAATTTGAGTTTATTTATTTAATTTTTTAGTAAAATCATGTAAAATTTTAATTAGTCTAATTAAATTCATATACTACTAAACATTCAAGTTCAAGAACACAAATACACACAACATAATTGATCTAGGGATATTCTAAAAAGATTAAAATCTGAAGTTCAAATTCTTATTTTTTTTTATATCCCTAATTAAAAAATCTAACTCTAATATCATAAAAGCATTAAGTTCAAAATAGTGTAAAATATTATAATTTAAAGCTAGAATAACTCAATAAAATATATTGCAGGTGATCTATGCCATTGCTTCTAGAATCCACACGAGCCACACATGGTTCTGTTAGCCAATCTAGTGTAGGGACCCAATTCCTGTCTAGTGGCTCATGGTCCCCTATTCTTTTGGGTACGACTGATGGTCCCCACTATACAAATATAGACCCCAGTTTAGTTGCAACCCTCTAAAAATTAAAAAAAAAAAAACACTGNAAAAAAAAAAAAAAACTGCAATAAAATGTCCACATCGTTAATGATATAGTATTGAACATGGATTTAAATAGTTCTCGTAAGGCTAAAGATTTAAATTTTCATGTGGTCATATAAAAAAAATATCAACATCGTTTTCACAGAATCACTAAATTTGCAAAAATCTATGATAGCAATTTTAGCATGAATTCTAAACCAACCATTGTACATTCGCGTGCATTTCTTTAAGACATGGTGGGGCTAATTGCTGATGCTTCTGTACAACCTAAGCAGCGGAATACAGCACATTAATTATGGACTTGGAGTACCTTTCCTCTTTTTTTGGTGAATAATGAGATTATATTACCCTAAACCCTTTCCTCCTTTTAGGTACGTTTGCCAAGTAGCTAATTGAATCGTGAGAACAACAAATTAAGAAAAAAGGAAGTTAATTATTTGTGATAATAAATCATGCCAACAGAAAGTAAGTGGTTTGTTTCTAAAAGTGCAAATGCTTACACTCTGAATAAGTGAACAAATTTGGATACTATTGGATCCAATATACATAGCTAGTCCACTTTCTGAGAAAACAGTTGTAACTACCAGACTTAGAGTACTAATAATTGGAGACTTAGAATTTTTCGAAAATCAATTCAATCTAAAAGTTTAAAATATTAAGTGACGGTCTAAAAAATAGTTTCATATCTAACAATAATTAAATCATTGGCAATTGGCTTCAAGCAAAAGCAATTATCCATTATTGGCATACATGCAGCTTACTGCGAAGTTAGCTTCAACTAAATCCGTCTATATGGTGCCTCTTTCTTTCTTCTTCTTTTTTTCTTTCATATAGATTCTGATATTGCATTTTGCTTAACAACCATATGGTATTTGTATGGTAGATATTTTGCATTTATTTAATTAAAAAAAATTAATTTTGTGTTGTCATATAACCAAAAAATGTGATATATAATTATAAATATTATTGAATAAATAAATGGTTGACACCATTTTTGTACTAAATAGCAGTTCTCTTTTACTGTTTCGGATGTTGAGATATTTCACCTAACAAAAGAAAAGATATCAGGTCCCACACTGTAATGCTATTAGTGGCAAGTTGTCTGACTTTTTAAACATGGCTGGTTTTCCATTTATACTCCACCTGANTTGGAAACCCATGATTTACATATGATTAGGGAGGGAATAAAATGGTACAAAGCAGAATCTGCATAAACTAAACTGGTCTATCTATTTAGCAGGAAAGAGATGTTGCAGAATGCATATTCTCTCACATGAGAAATAGAAATTAGAATTTGGCATTTTGTACACATGCATTACATTCCAATGCTATCTAGCCTTGAGAAGTTTCCACTGTGGTAGTGTTCTTTTGGTAAATCCTGGCATTAGAATGAGAATAAACCCAAGTGAAAAAATGTGCAGAGTAAGTAAATCAAGGTCTAATAAATAGAGTACCCTTTTATGCTAATGAAGTAATGAAATTATTCTCACACCTCACAGCAGCAAAGAATTCATTAAAAATAAATGGTACATGATAACCATATCTATAACCCCAAACAAATACATGGAAGGACAAATAAATGTGTCAAAACAGCTAACTTAAAATGCAAACTGGGACCAGGGGAGATATAAAAAAAATCTAAAAATTTCACACATGAAATATTTATGTCTTACGGTTTTAACAAGACAAGCGGCGCTCAAATCTGAGCTCTATAATCCTGGAAACAAATAAAATACTGAGTGCTGCCAGCAAGAACTGACAGCAGCAAAAATTCACAAAGGTGCATGACAAAGGAAATTTCAACTGGTCTAGATTAGAATCGAAGGTCAAATCCAATAAGATGTAAGGAATAGCATTATTATCAGAAGTTGAACTCTAAGACTGCAAGCGTACACCTTTGTAATATCTCTTTACAATGCTCAAGCATAACATCAATTCACCTCAATTCAAATTTGAACACCGTATCTTTCTCACTTTACCATACATATCAAACTAAAAATTAAACAATAAGCACTTTACATTGATCCTACCAATAAAAAAGAAGCCAACGTGACAAAAGCAATCTCCATGGACAATCCATATTCCACAACTAGAGGTATAAAATTGCCATGAGCCAAGAAAACATAGCCAAGGAATTAACATTGAACCCAATATAAACCAAAAAAAAAAATCTTCCCAACCAGCCACATGACCAATGTGCATACAAATCAGTTTCCCCTCTTTATTAGAATCACAACAGTCAATTCATAAATCAAAAACCATATAAGATAACAATAACTTTAAGAAACAACAACCTTTGAGGAAAACACTATGAGGCTTAAATTAAATGTCACATACTCACACATGGCAGTAAAAGCAGGCATGACTTATAGGGAAATGGGGGCAAACTACAAAAACTAAGAATTAAATGCAATAGAGAATCTAGACCAACAGAATTCAGTATAATGTGGTGAAAATGAAATAAGGCAGCAAGCAAATAATACAATGATTGCAAGGAAACCAAATCCAATATACCATAAAACAGAGTCACAAGTAAATCCACAGAATTATATGGTAACACCAATACGTAATTCAAAATATTTTGCTACTCCAAACTAAACCAATCGCCCAAGAGTAGTCAACATAAAGTGAAAACTAAATTTGTGCTATAATTGAAAGAAACAACTCTAATGACTAACAATTCACAGAACATTGCAAACCTCAAGCTAGCATAATGAAATTGCATAATACTCTCAAATAATTAGTAGATACACAACCACTCCAGCCAAAAAGAAATCAATCATCATTTTTAGAAGAATTCCAGATCTGAGGTCATCAAGGAAATCAGAAAAGGGATAGGGAAGAAGACTTCAATCTAAGCTTTGTGGTGAAATTATTTGACAGTAAGCTTGAAAATTAAGAGCTATATTCATCTGATAATGAGTTTATAAGAACACAAGTGTACAAAGCTAGCATCAATGGGTCAAAGAAAATCACCTACGTACGGTGGTCTGGGTTCTCTCTGCCCTTTCTATCTCAATGTCTCCCCCTCTTCCCTTTTTTGTTCTCTTTCTTTCTGTGAACCCCTTTTGCTCTGCCTTTTTCTCCTCTGTCTCCCTTCTATTGCTGTGTTTTCTTCCCTTTTTTTTTTTTTGGTTCTTGCTCTCTTTGTCCGACCTTTTTCTTTCTTTCTTACTCCTTCCTTTCTCTTCACACACACCCCCTCTCCTCTACATAGCTCTCTATTATCTCCCTCTAAATTTTTTTGCTTGATGTATTTAGCCTCCTTTCTGTACACATTCTTCCTTTAGACTTTCTAATTCTACCCCTCTCTTTGCTTGCCATCTACTCCCCTTTTTCTCTTAATTTGTCTTTTTTTTTTTTTAATTTAGTTATTTGCTAAATAAGGATAATGCATAGACTTGGACCAATGTGGAGAGAAGAAAATTTATTCCTTGCTCTTCTATTGGTGTTCCTAGATCTAATGATGTCATAATTTATCTACAAAATTCTTTTTCTCCTTTTATTTATTTATTTACTACTTACAAAAATGTAAATATTAAAGTGTGGGCCAAATGTGTTAGACTAATAATGGGTTAGGCCTAGGGTTTGCTTAAATACAAAGGCCCAAATATAAAAAGCAATAATAAAAAATTAAGGACTTACATCTCTTTGAAATTTTTTTTTTTTATACTATAAAAAAAACTCGAACAAAATACAGTGTCTATACAAGGGGATTCGAACCAGGGAAGAGAGGGTGAAGATACTAAACTTATGATTGATAGAACGCTCCACTAAGCTAGAGCTCTTCCTTGATGTGGCACCATATTTTTTTTTTTGTAGGGAAATGGGGCTAAACGCCCATGTGGCACCATATTAATATGCCATATTAGGCAATGGTGTTCTGGTCAAAAGAGATGTTGCGATCCCTGACAAAAGAAGTCCAGGTAGGGGGGTCACCTGAGTCGTCCCAAGCATTGGCATAAAATTCTTTAACTAGGGCGGGAACGTTGGTACACATCGGTTGACACAGCTTCCCCCAATTGTTTGTCTGAATGTAGTCCTCAATGGCCGCACATGCCCCGGGAGGCAGCTGGAAGCCTTTTTCTTTCCACACATCGCGTCCAGCGATGGAAGTATAAAACCGTTGCTCATGTGCCGGTGATTTAAAGCGAGGGGTGGCCGAAATAGATGAACTTGGTTGGCCACGTGTTTGAGATCGCTTGGACATGTTAAGTTACCTACAAAGAGAAACCACAAGAGGTAATGAGTTCAAGCATGAAAGGCAAACTCTTTAGGCATGAACAAGCATTCACCAAAGGAAACACAAGTATTCATTAGCTTAATGAAATACCACCACACATCATGATGCAACATGCGGCACACCCCCAAACTTAAGGAAATTAAACATTAGAGCACGTATAAAAATTAGCACTATGCAAGATTCAAAAGTGGGTGGGGCTAGAAAGTAGATGTCATCTACCTACATTGTGACCTTTGCATGGGTTATCCCAACTCAATGAAATATAGAATGGACATGAGAAGAGACAAGGTATGAATGCCGTGCTAGAGGAAAGTGCAAGAAAAATGCTAGCATAAGGACTTTGCAAGTAACAATGCACATTGGTAAATAATAAGCAATGCAATATAGGGAGCACTATAAACAAGTAAAAGAAAGCACCATTGCACTAATCAAATAGCATAGCTCAAGTAAAATTGGCTCATAACCCATGGTAACACCATTAACTAGCAAATAGCAAAATGAATCGCCACCCACGCACATACCATCAACTAGACATTTCATCACCCATTGTGCATGCTTGTGGAAAAATAATGAAAGAAATTAAGTGGTGCAATGCTTGAGAACTCAAATGGTTCAAGATAAAAGTTAGCATGTGAAGACTTCCCAAGCATTAGTGCATACCCAAGGAACTTCATTATCATAAGGTAATAAAGTAAAATCATCCATGCAAGCATTAAAGAACTAGGAAAATGCCTTTGCACCATGAGAACCACGTAACCATTTCACACACACTCACTTAGGCATTGTAGCAAACACCTTGCATGCATTCTTAAACTAACTAAGAAATAGAGCATTCTTAAAATAAGGTCATCCTCCCTTAAGGCCAAATATCACCAAAAAGTATCCCACCATGCACAAAAAATTCAAGTGAGATGAAAAGGGAAGGAATCCAAAAATGGGGTATACAATACCCAAAATTCAAAAACACCCAAAAGCAACCCAAAGTAATTTGTAAGTTGTTAATTGGAGTTCATATTACAATAGAATGTGAAAAAGGCAAGTAAGAAAGAGGGGCATACCGAAAATGCTGCAAAAATTCAAATTTTTTGGTTATGCACTCCAAAAACCAAAAGCTAGAATATGGGTGAGAGAGAGAAGGTAAATTGGCTTGGGTCTTGGAGAGAGAAGGGCGAAATGGAGAGGGTAAGTGGTGGGTGGTGTGTGGAGGTGAAATGGAAGGGCTTGGGCGGAGCAAGGGGTGGCCGGCGGTGCTTGGTGTGAGTGAGGAGGTGTTTTGAAAATGAAAATGGAGGAAGGACAGAAAGGGATGTGTGTGAATGGGAGGGGACAAGAAAATGTTGAGATGGAGGGGAAGAAAGAAGACCCCAAAACGTGAGTTTAACTAAACAATTTCCAAATTTTTTTTTTTGACCAGTATGCAGGTAGGCCAGCGCCCAGCGCTGGCATGGCCGAGACTGGCTTCAGGACTCCACTCCTCACACACGAAGCTGGCGCTCAGCGCTGCGTGGCTGGCGCCCAGCGCCAGATTGGCCGAGAGCCAGCCCTGCTGCTTCTTTCTTTTGTTAGTGCCCAAGACAAGCTCCCAGCCAACGCCCAGCGCTGGCATGACCGAGAGCCTTCTTTTTGACCCAAATCCAATGTTTGAATAAGTTAAATCATTACACCAACTAAGCAAAGTTCAAGCTAAGCTTAGTTTTAGCCCAAAACTATACATTTAACTTAGAAAAACTAAAACACACTTCAAGCAAATTTAAACTAAGAGAAAACAACCACAAAAACAACATATTATATAAACCAAACACAATATCCAAGCAAAGAAAACAAACACAATTAAAGGGAAAGAACGCCAAACTAAAAGGAAATAAACACTAAACTAACAGCATGCTATAGTAATATGCTAAGGAAAAGAAAATTAATTGCAATCAAAATTAAACAACAATTAAAGGGAATAGAGATAAAGAGCTTGAGTTGTCTCTCAAGAAGCACTTAGTTTATAGTCCTAAGTTGGATTTTCTCTGAAAAAATTATCCAGGATCAAACAAGGTAGTGGAAGAATTCTGAAACTTTACTCCATTCTCACTTTGACTTTTAGCTTGTGGGCCTTTTTCTTTTAACTTCCAAACTTTGGTTTCTTCTCCAAAGCAAGCAACATTTCTAAGATGCTACAACATAATCCTTGGCAATGATGGCAATGAAGGCTTCTTTTTCTTTTTCTTTTGAGACTCAGCTACAGGTACATTTCTCTCCATTTGCTGCTTGGGGATGTCATAATCAGGAGGCTTCTCCTTATATGATGTCCCCTTCGTGAGAGTTCCAATTTGAACTTGCAATTCAGTGCTTTCAATTATTGTGTCAATCTTACAATAAGCACTGACTTCATCCGAATGTGTTATTTCTTTAAAAACTTGGAAGGACACTTCATCATCTTGTACTCTCAGAGTAAGTTTGCCTTTTTGTACGTCAATGAGAGCTTTCCCAGTTGCCAAAAATGGACGACTAAGAATTATTGGAATTTCTTGATCTTCCTCCATGTCGAGCACAATGAAATCTGCTGGGAAGTTGAATTGGTCGACTTTCACCAAGACATCCTCTAAGATTCCCCTTGGATACTTGATTGATCGATCCGCCAATTTCAAGGAGATAGAGGTTGGCTTGACTTCTCCTAGACCTAATTTCTTAAACACAGAAAGAGGCATCAGATTAGTACTCGCACCAAGATCGCATAGTGACTTACCAAAAGATATATTGCCTATAGAACAAGGAATATTAAAACTCCCTGGGTCTTTTAATTTTTGTGACAATTTCTTTTGTAAGATTGCACTATACTCTTCAGTGAGTGTCACAGTCTCACAATCCTCTAGCTTTCTTTTATTGGAGAGAATCTCCTTCATGAATTTCCAATAGCTAGGCGTTTGCTCCAAAGTATCGGCAAATGGGATGTTGATGTGGAGCTTCTTGAACACCTCCAAAAATTTAGCAAATTGATTATCTATTTTCTTCTTCTGGAATCTCTTAGGGAAGGGAACAGGTGGAACATAAGATGGAGAGTTATCTGAAAATAACTTTGATGTCTTCTCCACTGATTTGATAGACGGTTCCACTGAGATGTCTTCATTTAAGGACGTGTCATCTCGAATTGTGATAGCCATGATATTCTCTTTAGGATTGGGGATGGTGTTGCTTGGTAAAGACCCTTAAGGTCTCTCCGACAATTGCCTAGCTAGTTGTCCTACTTGAGTCTCTAACTTCCTGATGGATGCATCTTGATTCCGAAACTCACTCCTTGTTTCATCCATAAAAGTTGTTATTTTTTGAATGAAGGCTATGGTTTGGGTTGTTAATTTCTCGAGTGCACTTTCCAAAGAGGAATTCTTCTCATTAGGTTGAGGTTGTGAAGTAGAACTTTGAGGAGGCTGTTGTGGTGACTGATATGAGTAGTTAGATCTTTGAGGAACTCCTTGATTGCCCTGATTACCCCAAGAGAAATTTGGGTGATTCCGCCACCTTGGGTTATAGGTTGGGGCATATGGGTTATTCTGAGGTCGTGGAAGATTCCCCATATAGCTGACTTGCTCTTGAGAATGAGAGCTAAACATGTTACCAGGACACTCCCCATTTGCATGATAACCAGAACATAAATCACA
Source organism: Cercis canadensis (assembly GCA_003255065.1). NCBI lineage: Eukaryota > Viridiplantae > Streptophyta > Magnoliopsida > Fabales > Fabaceae > Cercis > Cercis canadensis. The sequence goes on from QAOA01004174.1 coordinate 20,236, forward strand.
TACAATTGGAGGGTGACTAACCGCATTCACGTTAATAGTCTCAAATCTCTTGGAGAGGTCAGCCATTTGTTGGGTCAATAATTTATTCTGAGCTAAAAGTGCATCTAGGGCTCCCACTTCCATCACACCCTTTTTAGCCATAACTCTATCCCCTTGGCTTTGGTAGTCATTGCTGGCCATCATTTCCAACAAATCCCATGCTTGCTCTGGTGTCTTGTGATTCAAAGCCCCACCAGCTGGCGAATCAACATTGGATCTCATGTAAGGNTTAGGGTTTTGGGGTTTAGAGGCTGGTAATAGAGGGTGAAGAAAACGCAGATTGAATACGCGTTTCTAAAGTAAAACGCGGGTCAAAGTTGCGTTTTATATAGAATAAGACGCAGGTCAAAGCCGCGTTTATTGAATGAAACGCGAGTCCAATTCGTGTTTCATACTGAAGCATTGAAAAAATATTCTTTAGTATTTTAGCGTTTCATACAATAGACGCGGATACATGTTTCAGCGTTTTTTAGTTAAAACGCGATTTGCTTATGCGTTTTATACAATAAAACGCATTAGCGTTTTTCTATTCCCCAGGCGAGCCAGTGCATGTGTTTTAAGTGTTTCAGCGTTTCTAATAAAACACGCGGTTAGTTTTCTCGATTTTGGTTCAACGTTTTTTAGTTAAAACGCGATTTGCTTTAGCGTTTTATGATAAAAACGCATCAGCGTTTGTTAGCCAAAAAAAACAGACCCATTTTCGTATATAGTTTCAAAACTGACCCACATCCGTAATTTGTTTATTAAACAGTAATAAGCTAAGGAAAAGAAAATTAATTGCAATCAAAATTAAACAACAATTAAAGGGAATAGAGATAAAGAGCTTGAGTTGTCTCTCAAGAAGCACTTAGTTTATAGTCCTAAGTTGGATTTTCTCTGAAAAAACTATCCAAGATCAAACAAGGTAGTGGAGGAATTCTGAAACTTTACTCCATTCTCACTTTGACTTTTAGCTTGTGGGCCTTTTTCTTTTAACTTCCAAACTTTGGTTTCTTCTCCAAAGCAAGCAACATTTCTAAGATGCTACAACATAATCCTTGGCAATGATGGCAATGAAGGCTTCTTTTTCTTTTTCTTTTTCTTTTGAGACTCAGCTACAGGTACATTTCTCTCCATTTGCTGCTTGGGGATGTCATAATCAGGAGACTTCTCCTTATATGATGTCCCCTTGGTGAGAGTTCCAATTTGAACTTGCAATTTAGTGCTTTCAATTATTGTGTCAATCTTACAATAAGCACAGACTCCATCCGAATGTGTTATTTCTTTAAAAACTTGGAAAGACACTTCATCATCTTGTACTCTGAGAGTAAGTTTGCTTTTTGTACGTCAATGAGAGCTTTCCCAGTTGCCAAAAATGGACGACCAAGAATTATTGGAATTTCTTGATCTTCCTCCATGTCGAGCACAATGAAATCTGCTGGGAAGATGAATTTGTCGACTTTCACCAAGACATCCTCTAAGATTCCCCTTGGATACTTGATTGATCGATCCGCCAATTTCAAGGAGATAGAGGTTGGCTTGACTTCTCCTAGACCTAATTTCTTAAACACAGAAAGAGGCATCAGATTAGTACTCGCACCAAGATCGCATAATGCCTTACCAAAAGATATATTGCCTATAGAACAAGGAATATTAAAACTCCCTGGGTCTTTTAATTTTTGTGGCAATTTCTTTTGTAAGATTGCACTATACTCTTCAGTGAGTGTCACAGTCTCACAATCCTCTAGCTTTCTTTTATTGGAGAGAATCTCCTTCATGAATTTCCAATAGCTAGGCGTTTGCTCCAAAGTATCGGCAAATGGGATGTTGATGTGGAGCTTCTTGAACACCTCCAAAAATTTAGCAAATTGATTATCTATTTTCTTCTTCTGGAATCTCTTAGGGAAGGGAACAGGTGGAACATAAGATGGAGAGTTATCTGAAAATAACTTTGATGTCTTCTCCACTGATTTGATAGACGGTTCCACTGAGATGTCTTCATTTAAGGACGTGTCATCTGGAATTGTGATAGCCATGATATTCTCTTTAGGATTGGGGATGGTGTTGCTTGGTAAAGACCCTTAAGGTCTCTCCGACAATTGCCTGGCTAGTTGTCCTACTTGAGTCTCTAACTTCTTGATGGATGCATCTTGATTCCGAAACCTACTCCTTGTTTCATCCATAAAAGTTGTTATTTTTTGAATGAAGGCTATGGTTTGGGTTGTTAACTTCTCGAGTGCACTTTCCAAAGAGGAATTCTTCTCATTAGGTTGAGGTTGTGAAGTAGAACTTTGAGGAGGCTGTTGTGGTGACTGATATGAGTAGTTAGATCTTTGAAGAACTCCTTGATTGCCCTGATTACCCCAAGAGAAATTTGGGTGATTCCGCTACCCTGGGTTATAGGTTGGGGCATATGGGTTATTCTGAGGTCGTGGGAGATTCCCCATATAGCTGACTTGCTCTTGAGAAGGAGAGCTAAACATGTTACCGGGACACTCCCCATTTGCATGATAACCAGAACAGAAATCACATACAATTGGAGGGTGACTAACCGCATTCACGTTAATAGTCTCAAATCTCTTGGAGAGGTCAGTCATTTGTTGGGTCAATAATTTATTCTGAGCTAAAAGTGCATCTAGGGCTCCCACTTCCATCACACCCTTTTTAGCCATAACTCTATCCCCTTGGCTTTGGTAGTCATTGCTGGCCATCATTTCCAACAAATCCCATGCTTGCTCTGGTGTCTTGTGATTCAAAGCCCCACCAGCTGACGAATCAACATTGGATCTCATGTAAGGTAGCAGCCCATTGTAAAAAGATTGGACTTGAATCCAAAAATCAAAAGAGTGATGAGGGCATCTCCGCAATACATCATTGTATCTCTCTCAGGCTTCACTCAATGATTCTCCCTCTCGTTGACGGAAAGAGGTGATTTCATGTCTCAATCTGGCTGACTTAGCTAGAGGAAAATACCGAGTCAAAATTTTTGTACTAAGTCTGCCCAGGTGGTGATACTGCCTCTTGGTTGAGAATCCAGCCAACTCCTAGCCTTACCCTTAACAGAGAAAGGAAATAACCTAAGTCGAATAGTGTCATCGTGAACCCCATTGAGCTTAACTGTGTCGCATATTTGGAGAAAACTCGCTATATGAGCATTAGGATCTTCTATGGCTGAACCACCAAACTGGTTTTGCTGCACTAGATGAAGCAACTCTGGTTTAAGTTCAAAATGATTGGCGTTAACTGGTGGTCTTGTTATACTGGTCCCATATCCCTCTGCTATGGGAATGGAATAGTCCATTAGAGTTTTAGCTGGAGGAATTGGTATTTCTTCTGGACCTTGATCTGTCATAGCCTCAGGTCATGATTGCCTCACTTCCCTTGTTTGCTTGCGAAGTCTCCGAGCTGTCTTTTCGATCTCAGGATCAAAAAGCAATGAGTCAGGATGAAGAGTACCTCGCATGTACCAAGTTTCTAGGGAAGATATCAGTAACTTTGAAGAATCAACAAAAGAATAAAGAACAACTGATTCAAAGAATTCAATCAACAAAAAAATAAGGTTCCAAACTAGGACCTTATTAGTTACTATTAATATTGCTAAATACCGTAAATCCCCGACAACAGCGCCAAAAACTTAATGTGAATTTTGCTAGACCAACACCAGCAAAATCATTAGCAAGAAGCTTGCCACGGCCACTTGGGGGACTTAGAACCCAGAGAATGAGCTCCCAACTCAACACCATAAGAACCCAGTTCGCCATCCAGTTAGCAACTCTATTTCCTTCACACAAGATATGGTGGGACATAGACACGCCAATCACCTTCCATGAGCTTGCTAATAGAAGCCACAATAGGAAAACAAGGGTGAAGCTTAGGACAGCCTTTAACAATAATATCAGCAGCCACAAGACAGTCAACTTCAATGAGAACCTGCCTGTAGCCATGCTTCTTAGCCAAATGCACAGCTTGCCAAATACCCCATAACTCCGCCATGAGGCTCTTGCAAGAACCAAAACCCAGCAACTTAAATCCTATACTACCCTGGAGAACACCCCCGCAAGAAGCCATGCCAACATTGTGAACAAAGGAGCCATCAACATTGAATTTGACTTGGCCATCATTAGGAAGATCCAACGCACCATTACCTCTGTTGATGGCCAGACTAGCAAGGTTCTGGACCACACAAGATCAGGAGGGATAGAGAATTCCCTAGCTCAATGCAAGATGGTGAAAATCATGTCTCCATTAGTATCAGTGATGAATCCAAAAACAACTCAATAAGGGCTAAAGACAAAAGTGGGGTGGGGGAAACTACAAAAGAAATTTGATAAAAAAATTTAAAACATGGGGCCAATCCTGCCCTTCTCCCTTGTCACTGACGAGTGTACTGGTTGTCAAAACCAGACTTGTTTATGTCAAACCAAAAACAACAGAAAGCAAACCTGAAAACAGTTTTCCAATTCCTCTCATCCTCCCTCCCAATGTCTCGTAAGTGAGAAAAACTAAACTTTTACCAATGACAGGGCCTAATTTCATGCAACCAAAAATCCCAAATCTTACAATAATCCTGAAGACTGAAGAGCATGCGAGACAGAATCAACTGCAGAATTACAGAGGGCAGACTTCGCAAGCACCAGTCTTACTAGCTCTAGAGGAATTTGTGTAGAGTCTTTCGCATCCCATAAGCTAGAGGAAAGATCTAGTGCGCTAAGGCACCGGCCATCTCCAAATGCAGCGCCAGGTTGCATTAATCAAAAAGCTACCATACTGGTCAACTTACAACTGATTTCATCCTAAAATTATTGCATTAACCAAAACACCAAAAGAATGTATTTCAAGTCAACACTATCATAATTTAACCATTCCCACACTCAATAAAAATAGAGAGTTCAACACCTATTCAGTTGCTAAAAAGAACATAATATGTCCACGGTTGAGTTACACACACCCATTTCCCACCATATCAAATATTCTAAACTCCAATCCGTAGTTTAAATTGACAATAGTCAATAGGTCAAATGATTAGTAAAATTAAAAGGTAAAAAGAAAAAAGAGGGCAGGAAAATTTGAACTCATTTGATGAAAGGAAGATGACCCATTAAATACACAATTCTTCACCAATTTAAAATAACCAAGACCCATGTCCAGATTTAAGCATTCCTTCACAATCACCGCAGAAAAAAATGCCCAAAAAAAAATTGCATTGATATAAAGCAAAAGCAAAAAGAGATACAAAAAAGAAGAATAGAATAAGAAAGCTTAGAGAATAAGAACAACAACAAAAGCAGGTCCAAGAAACTATCAAAATAAAAAAAAAAAAAAATAGAAAAGAAGAAGAAGAAATTATAATCCTTACCTCTAAATATTCAACACACAAAACTATAAGAAATGGCATGTCAAAGGAGTGTCCGCACCAATCAGAACTAAGCCAAGATAGCAGAAACGTAACTTGTGGAGTTGTTGGGACTTGGCAGTAACCAAGGGTGGTTCTCCATCTGGATCAGTCTTTGCTTCCCAAGGCCAAAACAACAGCCTCAGCAGATGAAATTGTGGTGCTAAGTATGATAAATGAAGTTAAATTATTGGATGCTATCAAACAAATCAGAATTAAAAACACAGAGAACAAGAACTAAATTGATAAAAGCTGAAAACATTGATTTAAAAAGTAGCAGAAAAAGGAAAGAAAATATAAAAGGGAAAAGAAACAAACAAAAAAAAATGAAATTGAGAAATAATTTGACTGGTCAAATAAGAGTGAATAACTTACTTGTTTGCTCTCCACATTTTTCTACAGCCTCCCAGACCTATTATCTCTCAGCAGAGGCAGATAAGACATGCAGAAAAGTAAGCAAAGAAGGAACTGATCACCAGAGAACAACGAACTCTCTCAATTCATCACAATTTTATCACCACTCCCAGCAGAAAGCCTGCTATTCTTTTTTCTCTAGCTGCGTCGCTTAACAAATGGAGTAATGATATATACACAAACTTTCCCCACAACATTCCACAAAATGTAACGTGCGGCAGAATCTCAATTCAATTGGTCTGATTTAAGCTTTTATCTATCAAACTCGGATTCTACCACATCACAGTTTGTGTACACAGGTTGTGCATTTATCATTTCCCTAACAAATGTGTGATACTGCACAAAATTGCCCTGAATTTCTTGGTAGTATAGATGTTGCCATCAATTTTATGGTAAAGTATTGATCACTTAATTTTTTTTAAAGCTCCATAACTTGTAGTGCCTGTCTCTCTTCAGCCTCAAATCTTGTGTTCATCTTATTCAACAGACAACACTGTAAATCTGCATCTCTTCTCATAGATGTTCCTATAACCAACACAAATTCACAATATCTTCCTCATTGCAAGATGATTTTCTTTTACAAACAAGGATTTGTACTAACCACTCCAAAGGTCATGGGACCCCTAATAATAAAAATTTTGTTACCTCAATCATGACATTTGCAGTTTCCCATGTATTTCCCTGATCAACAACTTGGAACTATCAACAATGCGTTTGCTTTCATAAACTATATAACTACATAATTCATGCCTTGAAGCTGGTCTCAGTGATGATAATTGAATAAATGGATTTGTTATAACATTCTTATCATACAACTCTCTCGCTGGCTGAACATGCTTCCACCAAAAATCAGATAGTGCCATTTTCATTACATCCCAATACTCTGCATCTCGATGTAACCTAAACAGACTACTACCATTTGGAGTCCAAACATATAAATCCATCCAATTACTTCCTGTAATTTCCATTAAACCCTGAGCTTGAGGTATATAGAAAAGCGGAATTCGAGACCAAGGTAAGGCTTTTCTCATGTCTCCATTGAAAAATGGACACTTTACCTCCAGCACTCCATAAGAAGGCAACTCATACACTAGCCTGTCTACTATACCATCTGGTGAAGCAGCTAGCCAATCATCTTCTGGGTTCCTAGCATATACCTGAAATTCAGGGAACAAGACAGGATTTCCAGTTATCAACTTGTATCTTTCAAGTGCCTCCTCCTCTTTGATATTGCTCCAACAGGTAGCAAGATTTCCAGAGAATGGTTCAATTGCACCAATCTTCTCTAACCACAGCTGGACCCTTCGTCGAGGCCAAAATCCAATAGCCCCAGCAAAAGTGCTAGCTGTCAGTTTGTTCTTTCTAAGGTTTTGCCAATTTTTGAACCAGTGCTGAAGACTACTTGCTTGAAGGATTGGAAAAGTTTCATTAGATGTATATTTTGACAAACCACCATCCTGGCTCAGATTTTTGGAAGGGTTATTGGGAGCGTGGCTACTGGTGTAAAACCTTTCAATATCTACTTCTGAAGTTTGGCTACTATAGTTTTTCGTATTGCCAAGGCATGCAACATGTGTGCCTATATAACTGCTAATTTTCAGCCAAACAACAACAGAGAAGGAAGAAGCAAGTTTCACACTGCCAAAGAAAAGAAAATGTCACTTGAGCTTCAGGAGTAAACTGAATGACAGTTATAAATTGCAAAATCTATGAATAACATTTAACAAACAATATTTCAAGTAGTTGGGATAATGCTGCAGTTTTAAGAACATGCAGCAGATGGTTATGTTAGATACTAATTTGTTAACAAAGAACAGTACTAGATAATTGAATCTAACAAATTCCTCAAATGAGACCAAGTCTAAAACAGAATATATGAGGTGGTTCTATAAAAGATTTCTTAAACATAAAGGTCAAAATTTCTGCTAAGTTTTGCGCTAACTGGGTTAGATGTTTATCATTGACAAAACATGGTATGGAAATTTGTTTAAAATAATTTGAATATATCACTCCAACCTTCCCTAGATTTATCTGAAATTATACTTGTCCCTCTTGATTTTCAAAACCCATAAAAACCTTCCTTCTTACTTCAAGACTAGATGCAACTGAGCCTTACAACAACTAGCACCTAGGTCCTTTGGGAATTGCCAGTGCATGTGGTCAAGTCCTCATCTCAAATCACACCAAACAAAGTAACAGGGAAAGAAAAAACTAGTTACCCAGAATGACTTATTTGAAAATTCATATAAAGTGCATCAACTGAGTAGTTACCCACTTATTCCCTAAAAGGTTACTTTAATTCTTGACAGCATTATGAAAAATATTTCTATTTTATAAGCAATTAATGCTAGTTACACGTTCATAAGTAGACAAAAATAAGTAAAAGTGTCATTTGATGTCACACCAACCACAAAATCCCAAATAGAAAAATGTGTGTAATAAGTAAAGCAACCAAGCAATCAATTGCTAAATTGTCAATTTGAAAAGACTTACAAGAACAAGATATTCTCATGTCTCCCTCGGTATGTGCAAGTGTTCATTCATTTACGCCAAGATCAATAGCCCTCCGTATCTACAAGTGTTCATTCATTTCCATTAGGTAACTTACTTTGTTTTTGCTAAACCCAAACTGACTGAATGGTCTATTCTTGTCATAATGACTAATTCAAATTGTGATAAATACAATTTTATCACCAAGCCCAAACTACTGATCACCACAATAAAGTCAGCCATCAAAGTACCTGCCAAGAATGGAACAATCCTGGCGACTAGAAGACATTACAAGTATTGAATAGGGTTTCACACGACTTGATGAAAAATTCACACAGGATTCAGGACTGATTATGATGTACCTCAATCCATGATGAATGTTAAGGCCCTCTTGTCTTGATATCATGCTTTAACACCATGCAAAAGACAATTTGGAATGTAGGTAATATCCACCTGATGTTTTACCCTATTTATACATTAGCAAACTTCAGTCATATATATATGTATTCAAGCAAATCACATTTTAGCATTCTGTAGTTATCTATACATTTCCAATATCAAATTCTTTATTGTGCCTTTTATACTCAAGTTAAGCAGCATGCTCAGTTCACTCTCAGGAAAAATATACTACATGGGAAAGAGAAGCAACAATTAGAGACAAAGCCAATTCATGTGAAGTGGGTGCAACTACTTTGACAAATTGAGTCAGTATGCAGGGTGGCATTAGAAGAACTGCAGAGAATCAAACTGCACATGGATTCAATGTTAGCTACAATTTGGAACTTAGATCATCCAAATTGAAATAAGAAATTCAGGACAGAGCATCTGTAGTATGATTTACATGATAGTTTCACAGGCTAGCTCTTATGATAGATTAGTCAAATAGTTTGGTATATCATTAGCTTTGAACATATGGTTCCATGAGCCTTGACACGCATGGTTGGATACTACTCCTTCATGAAGCTATCCCAAACTTTGTTCATATGCTTTGGTAGTTCCACATATAATATGCATGAATGTTCATTAATATCTTTTCTGTAAACTCTATCTAAAAACCTCATTATCTTGGTTTTCTCATTATCTTAAATTTTATTTTATAGTCAGAAGAAAAGATGCCTATTGTTTATTTTTTTCTTTTTACCATCTACTGTCTATTCTATATACAGCATGCTTTCTTTCTCAGCTTTTACAAAGAGGTAGCAGGTATGCCCAGTGTTACCATAACAAATAGCCCTACAATTGGGACTTAGAAATCAAATTGAACAAGGGCAATCCATGAAGCAAGTTCCTATTCTTAATTATTCACATGTTAGTTTTTAGCACGTTAAAAATGGAGAAAAAAAATTATTTAAATTGTTTAGATTATAATCTAAACTATCACATTAAAAGGCTCAATTCAATGGAAATTAAAACCCTCCCAAATAAACAACAACTTAACTGAAAAGCTAAGCAATGCAACAAAAATATCCTACTCCTAGCATATCAATAAATCAATCGATACCCATATCAGCCACCAAATAAAAAACCAAAGGCATAACTATATCCCCCAAACCAAAAACAAATTTGCATAAACTACAATTCCAACAACTATAATCACACCCATATCTCCATGAATCATAAAGCAATCTTTTTTATTCTTCTAAAATATTTTAAAATGAAAAATAAAAATGGGAATAAGGTGAAGTAAGTGTACCTCAAGTTAGTGAGGTACCTCCAAGCAACTGTGCAGCCATGAAGGGAAGAGAGAGGGAAAAACAAAAAGAAAGAGTGTGAAAGAGAAATGGCAACAAGTCAAATAAAGAAAGAGAGTAGAACACTTTCTATTTAGATAATGAGAGAGTGAAGATACTCTAGTCGCTACTCGTTGAAGCTCGAAGAAGAGGAGGAGGCAGTGCTGCGCTTATTGTTCAGTGGAAGGTTTAAAGCAATGTTTTAAATACCAGACCGGTAAGCAAAAAGGTGTGGCAAAAAATGACCGGTCGGACTGCTAGTCGAACTAGTTGAATCAAAGCATTTTCAAACCGAGAGAAAAAAAAAAATTATATACTGCATAAGTATAGCACTAGCAGAAGCCAAGAGACCAAGAGACCAAGAGAAAAAAAAATTATATCCTGTAACATTCAAGTCTTCAGGATCATTATCCTCACAGTATTCATCCATATTGACTGGAAGAGGAACGATCAAAGCCACATAAATATGAGGACAACCAACCCAAAGTTATGTCATTGGAACTCCAGCATCTAATTGACACAATGCCTCAATTGAAAAGACATGTGTCCATACAAGAAGACTACATTTTCAACCAAAAGAGGCCTACTTACTCTAATAAAGGGCATGACTGTAGAGGTGGCAATGGAGGAAATGGAACAAATATATGAAGGAAATGCCCTGTGCATGTATTATCCTTCTTTAATTCACTGTCTTAGCTGTTCTTTAATTCAAGTTCCTTCACTGCCCTTGGTTCCATATATTCCCTTCCTCTCCCGTTCAATGTTTCCATTATTGCAAGTTTTGTATATAAATCATGTCTAGCATTCATCTTACACCTCAAGCAAGTTACTATTTCTGTCCCAGATTACCCCAGCATATAAACATTCCCCAATTTAACCGCCCCACCTAAGAAAAGAAAAAGACGAAGAAGAAAGCACAAGCAAGGAAAACATAATGCAATTGTTCCAGAAATTCAGCACAACTAAAACAAACCAACAACGACCCAGAAAACAACCAGAAAAACCCAGAAAAAATCACCAACGCAATCAATGAAAAAATCACCGAGGCGATCAATGAAAAAGCAGTAAATTTTGGAAGAGCCTTACTGTTGAAGTTGCTTGCGGGGAGCAGAAGAGAGCAGCAGCAAGAGGTTGAAACGTTGAAGCCTTGAAGGATTTATGCGCAGGCCGGAATGAACGAGGGAGAGCGAGGAGGGAGGAAGGGATTTGGGGCAACATGAAGAAGGAACTCGAAGGGGAAGGAGGGTCAGCGTTTCAAAAGCGAAAAACAACACCGTTTCCAATATTTTGTGGAGCGGCCGCTTATTTAAAACCGGTGCCGATTCACTGGTTCACCCCTGTTTTTAATTATTTAACTGTCCCGCCGATTTTATCTCCTTAATCAAATCGTTTTTCAAAACAAGTACCAGTCTCCCAGTTGAATTGTCCGCTTCAATCCAATTTTTAAAACCATGAGTAAAGGCNGCCTAACCCACAACCCACAGTGGGTTGGGTTGGGTTGAGGTTTTCTCAGCCCGCCATTTAGGCGGGCCAGCCCGCCCCGCCCCGTTTGACAGCTCTAACCATGAGTAAAGGCAGAGGTGCTAAACAAGTAATATTGCGGTAGCTTTTGATAATTTATTAATCTGGATTACACTTTTGTGATTAAGAAGGAAAAAGGAAAAAAAAATTTATAAACAAGGCCTAAGCCCATGGCTCTTGTTTGGACTATATGTATAAAATAAGCAAACAAAAACTACATATAAAAATGAGCTTTTCAAGAGATTTTAACTTTAGACCAATCAAATAGGTTTGAAATTTGTAATAAGAAAATGAGTGTTTTTAGTTTGTTTTTCTTAAGAGCGTTCAATTTTTCAGTTAAAGATAAAAAGTATGAGGATTAGAATATGAAAACTTAATCTTTTTGAGAGATTCTAAACTAGTTATATATACTTGTATAATAGGTGTGTGTCATGTTAGTTTGACATTTTTTATTTTCATTTTCATTGAAAAGAGAAAATTTGGTTATTAAAAATGTGTTTGACCAAGTAGATAAGAAAACATTTTCTTAAAAATGTTTTAGGACCAAAAAGCTTTTTTTAAAAAAATTGACCTAAATGCATTATGTCCAACCACTCTAATTAGTCAAACCTATATGCATGCATTTTAGGCTGCAATTTTTATTCTCTCAAGCCCAAGTTGACTTTCTCATGACAAAATCAAAGACTTTTTCCTCCTTTTCACAAACTTTTGGTGATGTTTGGATGGATGGATAAGGGGACCTACTTTTGCTCCTTCCCCTCTATTCTCTGAAATTTCTTACTGCTCAAATTAGGGTGTAAGTAATGTTTTAACAATTAGACCGGACGAGACAATTCAATCAGTTCAACCGGTGCCCGGTCTGAATTCTGGTTCGATTATGGGAGTTAAACCGCTCAAGCAGTTAAACTGATAATAATCAGAGAGAATCGGTGAAAACCGGTGAATCGGTCCGGTTTTACATAACTAGATGGTTCACTGGTTTTTTTTTCCTTCAAAATTGCATCATTTTAAAGAAAATCTGAAAATATTCCACCAAAAGGGTTCAAACCTCCTTTTTAAAGGAAGGAGATAAGAGACTTGAACCATTAAACTAATATTTCTTTTATAAATAAATTTACATTATAATTTATTTATTCATATTTAGATTGTATAATGGATAAATATTGGTCATAAGAGGATTCGAACTACCAAGAAAGAAAAAAGGTATATATATATATATATATATATATATATATTATAACTTAGAATATACAATAGACACATTAAATATTATATTTTTATAAAAATTATTTTTATGACATCACCGGTCTAACCATTTGGTCCAATCAATTCAACCGGTGCTTATCCTCTACAGCGGTTTGCTTACCAGTCTGATTTTTAAAACATTGGGTGTAAGCAACAAATGAGGGTATTTTTTTAAAAAAATTAATAAAAAAGCAAGTAGAAGGATACCCTTTCTCTTCATTTTTACTTTAATTTCTGAACAATAGAGTGAGAATTTCCTTTTCGTCCTTCCTTTTCCTTCCAATTCCTTTGATTAGAACTAGAAGGTCCTATGCTTAAAAAAAATAGAGACAACTATTGTTAAGTCACTCAAACCACAAATAATTTCATGTAGGTCACTCAAAAAAAAAAAAAAAGATTTTTTGTGAGTAATAATTATTGTTAGATTTCTAGGTAGATGATCACATACTGACTAGTGGTTATCAGTTAAGGCAATTTGAGAAATTTAATAATAATTTTGAGTGACACCTGAAAATCCTTTTTTAGTAACCCACTATTTATGAATTTGAGTGAATAAACAATAATTGTCTCAATAAAATATTCAAGGGACATTGCAATTACAGCACTACAATCAACCCTTTAAAAAACTAGAATATTATTTCACTCCAATGAAAAAAAAAAGAAAAGAAAAAAAGCTTCAAACATGTCTATATGGAAGGTACGTACATATATAGAACCTTGCACTTTATTCTATTTCAATAACTATTTCAATCGTTACAGCGCAAACCCAATAACAAGTTAACTATTCGAATAAGCTAATGGTTCATTCTAATTTCAGCATCTAGTTTTCTAATTGTTGTCCATCCAAAATTGTTTCTGAAGATTAGAAAATAGTCAACTGTGTTCTTGTCCTGGTTGCATAAGGCAAACCCAAAACAAATTAAGTACTATTCCAAGAGGTTTAAAGATCATATTTTAGCCACTCCTAGTTTCTAATTGTTGTCCATTCAAAACTACTTCTGAAGATAGTTAATTGTATTCTTGTCCACCTGAAATGCTTTGGTGAGAACCTCCTGAGAGATAGAAGGGTTGGATCCAAATGCAACATTTGTAATAGTGATAAGTCCAGTGTTTTGGCTACTAAGACCAAAAATGGCAACAATGTTATTTTTATCCACATTCAGTTAGAAGTGAATGAGACTAATTGGGAACACAAACACATCTCCTTTGTTGAGAATTTTGGTAAAGAGACGCTTTTTTGGGTTGGAGGTAACAAATCCAACATAGAGAATACCTTCTAAAACTACTAAGATCTTAATCGCTCAAGGGTGAGTGTGAGGAGGGTTGAGACCTTTAGGTGCAAAGTCTATGTGAGCCAAGAATGTTAAGTCCTAGTATCTCATTAACAGCTACAAGAGTCACTTTTGAACCAAGTGGATTTGATGTGTCTCCTTCCTTGAGTCCAGAGAAGAAGAAATCTTTGTCCAAGGCTAGCTTGGGTCCTTGCAGAATTTTTCATTCACAAACACTGCAAAAAAAAAAAAAAAAACAAAATTATTTGCTACCACAAGTGAGAAATAATGATTAAAGTGTCCCTTCATTAAAAGTAGGTGCAACGAGAATCATGAGAAGAGACCTAATTTGTATAATTCAATTTTTTGAAGCAACAAAAAAGATTAAGGTATATTTGTACCATCACCAGTGGTCTTGGTGTTGTTGATAGCCACACAGAAATCCTGCAGTGGGCTGGGATCCGAGGCAAAGGCACAAGAAGATGCCAAAGCCCAGAAGGCAACAAGAAATAAGTAAACAGCTTTCATGTTTTCTCTGCCTATAACGACTTTAATAAGTTTTCACTATTTTTGCCTGGATAGGGGTGAGATTCTCCAGAAAACAATGTCTATTCATAAGCATGTGGTATTGAACTAGTCTATAGTTTAACTTGCTCGAAGCATATAGAGACCTAGTAAGTGCTAAGTGGCAGTTTTAATCTTGTGTATATTAATTGAATGAATTGTTCTTTAACGACTACCCTCACCTTTTTCTTTTTTCCTCTTCTCAAGATGAAATTGTCATTTGATATAGCTCATATGGTCAATGGTGGCTTAGCATTTAGCGAGGTCCTTGTAATTGAAGATCAGGGTTGTTTATAGACTGAAGTTGACTCTATCTCTTTTAGCACAAAGAAAAAAAAAAAAGAAAAAGGAAAAGAACAAGAACAATAATCTGTTTCTTGTTTGATTAGCTTTGTAGAATAATAATTATATGTTTTTTTTTATATGAATAATATATGTTGAACTCACAGCACATTTATATGAGGTTTTTTTATGTTATATATATATAGTTCAAATTAATACCTGCGCACTTTGATGCTAATTTTCAAACGGCTGATGGTAGAACAAGGAAGTATGATTTGGTTTGTCAATTGATGAAACTTATTGCAAACTCATCATGCAAACGAAGGCTACAAAGTATACGTGTGTGTGTGTGTATGTGTGACAATAAATTAAATCCTAGGTGTTTTCTGTTTGTGGAAAAGATCTATCTGGCTTATAAATTGAAAGAATATAATTTACATATTAGTTATATATAGGAACAATAATTTTAAGCTCTCCCTGAGTCTTATGCTATACCCTAATTTTGAAATAAGGTACCGTCTTGTCACAATAAACATTTTATGGCCAAAACAAAAACAATAGAGTAAAACCCTTTTTTAGTCCTTAGAAAATATAGCTACTGACAAATTCGTCCTCCAAAAATTTTCAGTGATAAATTGGTCTTTAAATTATTATTCTGTCTAACAAATTAGTCCTCTGGTACTTTAATGAGAAAAGTTATGGACCCCTGCAGACCCCTTTCTTAAATTTTTTTCACTGATCTTGCCTAGCTATGTTTAAGCTCTCCTTTTCTCATTCAAGTCATCATTTTCTTTTCACTAATCTTGCCTACCGAAGGACTAATTTGTCAGCGAAATAATAATTCAATGACCAATTTGTCATTGAAAATTTTTGGAGAACGAATTTGTTAGTGACTGCATTTTTCAAGGACTAAAAAAGGGTTTTACTCAATAATTCAATGGCCCCTTTGAGCACATCTATTACATGAGGCTAATTCAACTATATGTTTGTAGACTTGGTCATGATCCCAATTTTAATTTTTTTTGTCATGCACGTATAGGGTTGGAGTTCTTTCAAAGGAACAAAGAAAAAAAAAGACTTGAATATGTATAAAATTATTACTATTACTTTACTTATATTAATATTTATTTTTAATATAAAAGCCTCCGTGACTTAACGTAACTTTTTATGGGAGATGTTGGGAATGGTATCTTTTCAAAATATTTACGCAAAAAATTCTTCATATTTCTTTCTTTAATTTTAGTTTTGATTCAAAAATAAATATTATAATTTATAGAGTTTGAGCTGGGCTCAGCCATAGTTCAACTCCAACGGTTGAGCAATCAAATGTTCACTTGAGATTAGTTTTAATATGAATTTTTAGTTTTTAAATTTTAATTACTAAAAAATAAAAAATTCAATGAAATAATTGTTTGCTTATTTATATTCCTATTAGATAGATAAAGTTAAATTTTCTAACCGGTGATATAAAGAGAATATAAATTCAAATTTGAGGTTTTAATTTGTTTTTGGATATGCTGCCCTACCCTTAACAAAAAAAAAATTGCTGAAAATAATGATAGCTTGACATTACCTAAATCAGCTAGATGGGTTGCTAACTTAGTACCTCTTTGAAGTTGAGTTTTGGTATCCTAAATCATCTCTACACATTACAAAATATATTTCTTGTGAAGAGGTCTTTTTTTTTTTTTTGGCCGATAGATAGAGGGAAGCACATTTGTGTTCTAGGGTACCAAGGACCGAGCTTGAACCCGGGATAGTGAGGTGGCCAACCTTTTATGCTAGGAGGTGACGCCATTGCACCAATTACATTATCGTTACAGCAGGTTAAGAGTCATATTTAATTTTGCCAAGAGTAATTCAAATATCCATTATAAATAATTAAATTATTTGTTCCTAATATTTTGGAATTCACACCAAAAAAATCACTTATAGACCTTTGTGATAACTAGACACCAAAGAATATTTCTTCCCTAAAAATAACCAAGCAACAACCAAAATTCTACATCACAACAAATTTAACTTATGAAAAAATTAATATATATATATATATATATATATATATATATACCTCTTTTTCGTCCTTGAAAAATGCTATTATTGACAATTTATTCATTCATTAATTTTTGGTGACAATAGAGTTCTTGAATATATATGATGTCTGCCATTTTAGTCCTCCGCTAGGCTCTGTTAGTGAAATTTAACAGAAATTGTCATGTGGCACGTTAAGTGCTAATGTGGCCGTTAGTTGATGACTTGGCAAGCTGACATGGCAGTTGGACTGGTTGCTGGTGTGACACACATAAAACGATGACATTTTACTAAGAGAAGAAAACATCTCATCCTACCCACACGGTGTCGTATTTTGAAGATCTGGAATTAAAATCATTGCGTTGTAAATGAGGGATTCTAAAATTCAGAAATTTGAACCCTAAGCCCCAAATCACGATTTCCTTTTCTCACTGTCTCAATCGCTGGAATCAGAGTATGAAAGGAGACAAACTAGTGGAAGAAAGGAAAATGTAGGTCGTGTTCAATTCATTCTGCGGATCTTTCATCCTCTAACATGTGAGTTTTTCTAAATTCCTATTTGTCTCCATCTGAAATGAGTTTTATTCACCTTCACTAGATACAGTAACAACGTAGGTGAAAATGGCTTATCTGTTATTTTATTTTTTGTTTGTACTAAATTTTTGTTACCTTGTTGCCGTTTATACTAAATTTTCGCTTCATTTTTGATTCTTCTCCTTGAAATTTTGTTTTATGCTATGCAAGTTGCTACTGTGTTATGAAACTAGCATAGAGGGATTGAGGTTTGATTCTCCTACTACTTTAAGACAACATAGAGACAATTTTCCATTTGAGTGTTTTGCTCCAAACTTTCTCTAATAGCCCATGTTCATATGATATTTCGTTAAATAATTCAATCAATCTGTCTATAATCTGTTATTTTTTATGTTCAATTGGGTGCTAACTTCATCCAATTTAATTGTTCTTCAAGTTGGTGATATGTGAAAATTTTCAAATCACTGCAGGCTTTTTTGTCACAATTTGGATTGTTGTTGTCCTTTTCAAGTCCAATGATATTCTACTTAAGCGAAAGGTGGGAAAATGCCTTCTTACCTTTGATACTAAATTTTACTTTTCATGTTCTGCATCTTTTCCCTGGAATTTATATAATGATGTCTATAATGATTTTTGAAAAGGTGAACTATGTACCTAGTATATGTTGGTGTGCGTGTTTTTCTTGACAAGTACTGTTTATCCAGATCAATCTTTGTTTGGTCTAGCCATGTTTTGTACTCATTGGTTACCTGTTCTACTTCATTATCCTCAGTAGTTTTTGTCTAAGTTAATCTTGTTCTAACTAGTTGCTCCCCTTGGTGTTTCAAGCATTTGCTTTTTCTATTTAGTATGAATCCTGTGGAACATCAATTGGAAAAGCATAAGATATCTTCTTATGGATAGGCATCCATATAGGTTTCTAATTGACAAATATGGAAAATGGGTATAGTGATATAGCACCATTAGTACGATATATGTAATTTTTGCAAGAAACAATCTCTATAGAGCAAAAAAGATGGTATTGTGGTAGTAATCCTTGAACAGTAGTAAAACTCTAAAACAAGTTAATATGAAGAATTTCACACACTTTGGAATTGAACAGTAGTAAGTGTTGCAAGTACAAATGAAAATATGCAAATAAGTGAACTATTATTGATCCTACCCTGACAAAAGGTCTAAGTTTAGTATGGAGAAGATGGTCACGGAGTGCTTGTTTACTGTGAGGGACAACTGTGCCTGATAGTGAAAATGGTTAGTTGATGAATGTCATTCAATAGTGCTGGCTTAAAGTGATTTTTTCAATATATATTTCCAATTGCCAAGGCTTCCATCTCTTGTCATCATGTTTAAGAATTAATTTTGGTGCAACAACACTTATGGTTTCGTAGGTTACTAAAATGCAAATTAACAGGAATATAACTTCACATGTCTTCATAATCATATCATAGACAAATCTTCAAAAACATTAATGGAGTATACCCTAACTTACTCTACTATTTTAAAATCTTACATAATGCTACAAGAAGTAAAAACAAATGGTCATAAGCATATAGTAGAAATTTGGCTCTTTCTATAACCCCCCACCCCTTATCTATCTTTCTACATATTTTGTATTACTTTATTTGCAGTATAAATACAGATACAAATAAGAGAAAGAATAACAGCTAAAGCTACTATTAATAGGTAATTTGTGCTACTTGGACTTCAAAGGTATCGCTCAAATGAGATCTGAGGATGAAGGAGTCCTTAAACAATGTTATGTGATGATTGATGGTGAAGCATTCACGCCGGCAATCCATGGACAACATGTCTAGGAAGGTAGCTCCAGGGGGTTAAGCTTTATAAGCGGTGCATATGCCATATCCTAACATAATACCCCTTATGTATGTGGTTGTAATAAGAAGGTGATAATGCTTATTTCAAAGACAAAGAGAACCTAAATCGCCCATTTTGGCGTTGTCCACATTACAAGGTTTGAGGGAAATATAATTTCAATTTACATATTTACTCAATTTAATGAGAATGTAATTTCAATTTATCAATTTCAATTTTTTAACAAGTTTAACATCTTTATATACAGAATGAAGACTTATATTGTGGATTCTTTCAATGGGTCGATAACTTTGAAGGAACGGTTCCAAGAACTCCTAAGTCTTTTATAACAAATGAGAAAAGGGTGATGAAGATGCTGAAGAAGAGAATTAAGATTACTGAAAGTGAAGTTAAGAAACTACAGATTGCTTGTTGTTTTGTTGCTCATTGTATTTTTACTAAAATAAGTGATCTTCGAATAAAATGATTGTAAAGTTGAATTGATCAATTTCCTAGAATGTAGATTTCATTTACTGTAATTATATTTCAGACATGTTGAACATCTATGTAATGTTAAGAAATTATATTATATAAACTTGTATGTTTGTTGAGTAATTATAGCAGCATAAATATTTAAAGATATTAGCCATATGGTTGGAAGATATACAGCAACCAAATAATATTATAATAATATATAGTACAATTATTCCTAGGCAATAAATTAAATAAAGTAAGAGTGGATATCTAGTGCAAGAATACATGTATTTTATAGACTTTCATTTTGTGATTGATGGTTGCACCATATTTAAGTGAAAAAAGTTGGAATGTCATTTAATAAAGTCTAACAAATGACCAGCCAACCAAAAGAAAATAAGTCACTTAAGATCCCTAAAAGTTTGTTGGTAATTTACAATAAATCCTATATAAATTCTTACCAACCAATCAATAGTACACAAAAATTTGCAACCTAAGAACATAGGAAAAAAAACAAAGCAAAATAGCTTCATAGAGTCTTCACACATCAGCTAACAGCTTCTTTTTCCCTTTGCTTGAACCTTCACTACAAAGGTATGCTGAAAATCTTTTCCTAGTAGCCATGGTTGCTGCTTCAATAGTGTTTGTAGTTATAGTCTCTTGATTGCCTGCAATGTTGATATGCTGCCTTGATCCCTGTGGACAAAAGCAAGACTATTTGGGTAAATTTTAAATAATATGGTGTACAAATATGCAAGTTTAGTACCAACAAATTTACGATGTCTCGTCAGTATTTTTTTTCTTCTTTCTATGTGCTAACTTCTTCTTGCTTTGTGGTTGTTGAGCTTGAGAATCTTGGCCAGGTGGTAGGGCTTGTGAGTCAACTGGTTGACTGACTAGAACCTTTTCCTCTGCAAAAGGCTAGCTGGTTGGTTTCTTGCTCTTTTTTTGTCTCTTCCATGGTTCCACTACTTTCTAAGTCCTCGTGTTATGTCTTGTCCCACCACATTTAGAGCATTTAGTGGCCCCATATTTTCTTTTTCAACCGGCTAGAATCTTGTGGAACATCGTTGACTTTGCTTTGATTCTTTTTTAGCCTACCAGCTGGTCTCTTGAATGAAGGAGGATTTATATCACCAAGTTATGTCCTCTACCAGTAATCTTGCCTTGCGAGTGGCTGTATAAAAAGCTCATAAGCCTTCAACCATGTGTTGGTTAAGTACCAATAATTCACTGCAGTGTTTGAGTCTTCATTGTTTGATGCAAATGCTACATAAGCAAGTCTACAAGGTATCCCTGTCAAATCCCAAGTCCTACATGAGCATGTCCTAGTTGACAAATCAACCACCACTTTGTCGATTGATCCCCTACTAACTTCATATTTATGTTCAACAGGATCTCCAGCCCATAATGGACACCATTCACTGCTTTTCTTCTTCTCTATTTCAAGAAAGACTACTGTCTTTGGCACATATTTACTCTTGTATTTTTTGACCTTCACAAGCATATCTGATCTCTTCCTTATAAGATAACTCCTTATTTCTTCAAGCATAGTTAGAATTAGATTACATCTGAACTTTCGTATCTCCTTGTTGAATTATTCACACATGTTGCTTGTGATGACTTGGTTATTGCTGTAAGTGCTAAATGATCCTCTAACCAATCTAGCAGGAGCATTCTTCATCAACCAGTCACACATGTTGCTTCTAAGTGGTTGAAGGGCCATAACCTCTTTTCGAATGTCCGGACGCAACCTCGAAATGAAACAACTCAACAGAAATGGGGAAAGGAGTCTAACAATAAGATTGGCCAAACATTCAAATTGAGTTTGATATTCAAGAACAGTAGCAGATTGACACAGTTTGAATAACACACCTTTTGGGTCATCGTACACCGAAGGCGCAAAATGAATTTCCAAGGCCTGGAGAAGAAGCTTCCAAGACAGGATTTGGCCATTAGCATGCATCCATTGAAACCAACTCAAAGCAGGGCCGTCCATATAAAAAGAAGCGATCGTGATGCGTTGCTCTTCAGGTGTTTGATGAAAATCAAAGAATTGATTGATCTTGAAAATCCAACCAAATGGGCCAGAGCCATCAAAACGGGGTACATCTAACTTCAATGAGCTGTTAGGAAACCCACGAGGTCGGTCCATAGCATTGGGAGATGCAGCACAACCAGAGTCAGGGGAAGAGAACTTAGTTTCCATGGTGGAAACTTTTCTGGTGATGGACTGCATCTCTTGTTGCAGTGATTGTTGAGCCGCCAGAATCTGCGCAAGAGCTTCGTCCATCTTGGTATCGGTGGATTTGGAACGATTAGCACCAGCCATAGAAGACTGATGAGCTCGATGAAAGCACCAAAATGATGCAACCTTCTTCGAGGGAAGGTACCTCCTGAAAATAAAAAATAGAATTCTGCAATTTTGATACCCATTTCATTCAACTAATTCTCTATAAATAAGAGAATATCTGAATTACACCAGCCTATCACTAGAACAATTATAACAAACTAATTCTAACTACTTCCTATTTCTTCGGTACTGCATAATCCTTCATCCAAGCTGGTTTACGTGTCTGCCTCTTGTGCTTGTCTTGTGTACTGCTATCTTGGGTGGGCTGGATCACAACATTGGATTGGGCTGCTCTCTCATTGGGTTGGGTCGTATCACATGCCCATCTATTTCTTTCTTTTCGCCACAATTTAATGTAGATATCAGTTAGAAAAATTCAAATAAAGCCAATTAAAAAATGTGATATTGACCAAGGTTAAATCATTCATGTAACTTCAGTTTTTGAATGTATAAATCTAATCTGTGATGCATAATTATATATTTCATGCTTATCATTATTCCCAATATAATAAAACATGAACACTTGTTAAAGATAGTTTATCTATATGCAAGGTTTCTAATATAGCAAGCCAATAACTACTTTGATTATAAGAAATGATACTTTAAAATAATAATTATCTAACAACAAAAAAATTAACTACTTGAATCAAAATATAATAATTATGGCATTGATATAAAATATTTTATTATTAAAACCTTTTTTTTTTTTTACTAAATATAATAAAGTGCATATTTATTCAAACATAATCTTTAATAAGTTTTTATTAACTAATGTCCTTTGCAGTAATTTCAACAATTATAAGCACTTATATACTTATATATCCAAATAGTTATGAAAGAGCTTATAGATTTTAAAAGCGCTTTTCCAAATATGTATCCAAACACTAAATAACTTAATTTAAAATGAACTTATGGTATAAAAACTTCTTCCATAAAGCCTTCTTATATAAGTGCTTAAATAAGCTGTTTACTTAGGAACTAAAAGATAAGACAATAGAAGCTGAAAAAGTCCTTGGAATTAACTTCTCAACAAACAATTTTTTTAAAAACATAAGGATGGGATGGGTTGATGTTTCTATTGCGTGAAACTGCGAATGGACAATGTCATTTTGAAAGCTATATCATTGTTGTTGTAGTTTTAATTAAAGTTGTAATCTCTTTCATCAGTTTTTGCATTTTTCTTTTTCTATTGATCATTTAAACGATGTTGGTCATGTTTCCAATGTAGGGCTATTGGCTTGCTGGAAATGATTCTTCCATATGTATGCAAGGATTTTGGTTTTCTTTGACTCTTCAATAATGAAAATTGTGTTAGACATCTTTTTACATTACCTAACATTTACTTTATTTTTTTTATCTGCTCTAAACTATTTTTTTTCTTATAGTACTCCGTGCATCACGATTGCTGAACTGTAATCTCCTTTCTCAATTAATTGCTAACTTAAAACACTCCATGCACCAAATAATGTCGTCTATAAAAAAAC
Source organism: Cercis canadensis (assembly GCA_003255065.1). Lineage (NCBI taxonomy): Eukaryota > Viridiplantae > Streptophyta > Magnoliopsida > Fabales > Fabaceae > Cercis > Cercis canadensis. Next base: position 43,851 of record QAOA01004174.1, read on the forward strand.
TTTTGAAACATTGACTAAAATTATTGATATGTAATAAAGTGATGGATTCACAATATTGATATTAAGGATTAATATTTAATAAAGCTTTGGATTGAAAATATTGATATTAAAGAGTGTTTGAGGAAAGAAACAGAAATTGGAGTATATGTAATAAAGCTTTGGATTGAAAATATTGATATTAAAGAGTGTCTAAGGAAAGAAATTGAAATTGGAGTATCTCGATCGTTTTCCAAAGACAAAATGATGTCATTGAGGCACCCTCGCCAATGAATCTTCTCATTTCCTAGGATTCACTCTAACATTGATATAGGAAGATTAATAGTTTAATAGAATCGTTATTATTCCTGAGATATGCCAATTGTTGATTTGCTAAATTGTTATTAAAAACATACTGCAAACTTTATCAGGCCGCACTTCTTGATAAAAGCAAATAACAATTTTATATTGTTATCTTCACCTCTAACTTAATTTAATTGAACATAAAATTCACAACGAAAAAAAGTGAATATGCTATGTATTTCAACTACATCGACATATTGAGTGCCTATATCTAACTATATTATTTCGTCAATGTTGTTATGTAATTTTACACTGTTTTGGAGTGTGATAATCATTCCAGATTAGTGATCATTCAATGCTTGAGTTTGATTTGATTAGAACACTAGTTTCAAAAATTAATTTAGGATTCTACATATAGTGATTCCACATGTGAATTTCTATTTTCTATAGATACCACCAGGCCCGTGCATTGGCGCAAAAAAATACATTCTTTTAAAAATAACCTTCCTTGCCATTTATGACTTTTTTATATTGAGCATATTGCGGACCATGTTGACAAGGATAATTGCTTCAAGTCGATTATCTTGTCATCTACAGCATAAAACATCATAACTGCATCTAATTCTTATTAATCTTTAGTACAATTTGCTAAGGAAGTTCCGTTTGGATCTGCTCTAAAACCATGTGGCTTTCGGTATATAAGAACAATTCCTTTCCAAATTCCAACTCCCCCTATAGAATACAAATTGTAACTTTTTTTCAGCGCGCTCAACCCTAGATTATAGTCATAATAATGGACCATATGCAACATCAATTTATAATCGGAACTGTTTGAAGGTTGTGAAACTTCAATACTGAACAATAACAATAAAATGAACTAGCTAAAATATAATGCACTAATATATCAAGATTTCTATCTTGCTCAATTAGTCAAACATCAGGAACAAAGACACTCTCTAGGGTTGAGAAAGTCATCAGCTTGATGAAAAAGTCAAGAAGACAGTTATGGCTAGCTTGTGATTTTTTTTTTATTTTTTTTTTTGAGGTGGGGGAGAGGTGACCATCACATGCAAGCTGCAATAGTAAAGATGAGTAGCAATGTTCAATACTGAACCACATTATAGTAAGGGAACTTGAAATAATGCATCACTGTTTATACTTGAACCAATGTGTATGATAACATTTTTCGCGTTGTGTAAGTCAAGATTGATGAAGAGAAAAGTAAGTCTATCTAATTAAGCAAACTCTAATAATAATTACTAATTTCGCTAAAATTCAAGTGGGAGATTTATTTATTAAAGCGACCATACAGACCTAGTTTTATCCAAATATATTACAGCACTATCTAAAGGAATAAAAGTTGCACAAGAAATTCAATGCAATACAAACCAGTTCTTTGGGCTATATAGCAACACAGTACAATACTATATACATATTGGGGAAGTAACCACCGAGAATGAGAACATTCTGCACGACCAGATGTAACCATCAATCAATCATTTTCTTGGCTTTGAAGCATCTCATGTACTTGACTCATTGTTGGCCGTGCATCTTTCACTTCCTCTATACAATCCAAAGCCACTTGAGCCAAAATTTCCATCTTGCGTACATTGTAATTTGGTCCAATCATGGGGTTTGTTATTTGCTCTACCCAAGATGCCGTTTCAGATGTTTTGCTCCTTTTCTCTCTCACCCATGTTACTAGCCTCCCGTGATGTTCCTCTACTCCATCAAAAGTTTGAGTGCCTGATGTTGGACTCTTTCCAGTTATCATTTCCAAGACAACAATTCCATAGCTATAAACATCCACTTTAGAGGTGATTGGTAAGTTGTAAACCCACTCAGGTGCCATATAACCTCTAGTTCCTCTTATCTTTGAGAAGCTTGAGTTTTTGAGGTTATTTCTGTTTAATAGCTTAGACAAGCGGAAATCAGCTACTTTGGGTTGGTAATTGGAATCAAGAAGTATGTTTTGAGGCTTGATATCGCAATGCAAAATCCATTCCAAACATTCTTCATGTAGATATGCGAGGCCTCTTGCCATTCCCAAAGCAATGTTATATCTCTTGCTCCNTGATGTTCCTCTACTCCATCAAAAGTTTGAGTGCCTGATGTTGGACTCTTTCCAGTTATCATTTCCAAGACAACAATTCCATAGCTATAAACATCCACTTTAGAGGTGATTGGTAAGTTGTAAACCCACTCAGGTGCCATATAACCTCTAGTTCCTCTTATCCTTGAGAAGCTTGAGTTTTTGAGGTTATTTCTGTTTAATAGCTTAGACAAGCGGAAATCAGCTACTTTGGGTTGGTAATTGGAATCAAGAAGTATGTTTTGAGGCTTGATATCGCAATGCAAAATCCATTCCAAACATTCTTCATGTAGATATGCGAGGCCTTTTGCCATTCCCAAAGCAATGTTATATCTCTTGCTCCAATCAAGTGTGTTTGACAAGAGATTTTCAGCCAAAGAACCATTCTCCATGTACTCATATACCAATAACCTATGCTTGCCTTCAGCACAATATCCCCACATTTCGATCAAGTTCATGTGGTTAAGCCTTCCAATGATACCTACTTCAGCAAGGAATTCTCCTTCCCCTTGATTCGCTTCGTTGAGTCTCTTTATTGCTGCAACGCGATGATCTGACAACACACCTTTGTATACGGTCCCTCCAGCACCTCTTCCAATTTCTTGACTGAACTCTCTTGTTGCTTCTTTCAACTCAGAATATGTAAATTTCTTGAATCCAGTTGGAGCAAGATGGTAGCTTTGATCATCAGCACTAAACTTTTTCCGAGTTCCAATTAAGAAAAATGGAACCAAAATTATGCAAATTATTTCAAAGGCTCCAAGTGTGCTAAGAAACCATAGGAAGAACTTTACAAAATTATTTTCATGCCTTTTGAGGTAAACTCTGTCAATCGTTACATGATTGGCATGAATACATTCTTTGACAGTGACAGATTGTTCACCTGAAAAATTGCTGCTTTTGGGAAATCTCAAGTAAGTTGTTCCTTCAAAACTTGGTGAGCGATAGCCATTGAGTAATTGTGTTTTAGGAAAGCATTTAAAATGGCCTTCTTTCTCGTCAAAAGTGTGCTGGAAACCTTTGCAATTACAAGACTCCAAACATATTTTCTCACACTCACCATAGGTAGAATTATCTGTGTACATAAAATCGTAGCCATAGAACTCTACATCCTGAATCAACATGAATTTGGACTCATTTTGGTTGCAAGAGAGATGAAACATGGGTTCACAGCCATAAGACCAATCAGTATGATTCTTCACCCTATATCTGGGAAGGCAAGAGCATTTCCTTCCATGTATAGGATCATAACTGCATGTGCTGTTTGCTCCACAAATACCATCAGTTCTGCAGGAATGAGATTTGGCTTGCCATGAAACATACCATTTATCATCCTCATGTTTTCGGCTGTACACTCGGAGATTACCATCATAATCAAGTGTCAATCTTCTTTGAAGCACGCTGCCATAATCAGATGTCATGAAATGGTAATCATCCGATGAACTGAAATTGCCAAAGATATTGAGAGCTGCAACCCTGCTGCTATTATATGTGGACCTTCCATTTACCCAGTTCAGAGACCAAGGATTTGGCCAGTATACACTTGAAATATCAGGGCCATCATAAAGAAGACTAAGTATGTTTTCATCATTGAAAAACAACTTATAGAAACCAGAGGAATAGTTACTCTCACTTCTTGAGGAGACAAGATTTTTATATCTAGTGAGATGTTGGCCAGGAAGGAGAGTGTCTGTTGGGAAATCAAAACTCTGCCATAAAATGGAACCTTGTGTTTCAAGTAACACAAGATTACCAGTATCATTAAGAACCAATTCTACGGAGGCAGATGAGGCTGTGTTTGTGGTCCAGACGTGGGATTGACCTGCATCCGTTAAGATAAGGTTACCTGTCTTAAGGAGCAAAAGCATTGAACGGATCCCGTTCACGGGTTGGTCGCGGTTTGCCATCCACACAACGGTGCGTTTTTGGATCTGGTTGTGATGTTGGGTGAACCAAACAGCAAAGCAAAAGGCATTTTCACCAATGGGATGAAAGCCAGCAGAGAACATGAGATTTTTTGAATGTATGATATCTTCTGGTTTCCCCACCGAGAGGGAGAAGACCTTGCTTGAAGAGGAAGATGAATATGGAAAAGACAAAGTCAGTAGGAGAAAAACCAACAAGATTGAGATAGCCATTTTCATGCAATCAAAGAGAGAGCTGATATTGCTCTAGCGTGAGTGTGTATGAGGTTTAACAAGGTATGCCCAAGATATAAATAAGAACAATGCTATATGAGAAATGATGGCTGGATGCCTACTAAAGCAAAATTTTAGGTACACTCATACTCTTACCAAATACAAAAGAATGGACCTACTTGTGGAGCCCATATGTATGACTTATTTTTTGAGTGTGTGAGAGACTAAGAGTATTACTCTAAGTATACCTTAGTTTTTTCTTTTAAAGAGGTAACTATACAAANTTAAAGAGGTAACTAAAAAAAAAAAAAAAAAAAAAACTTTAAACAAGTTCAAGATTGGTTCACTTAAATTTATTATGGGTCCAGTTAAATTTAGATATTTTCATGCTATGTGTATAATATAAAACAGCTAACTTTTTTTTTTTTTGAGAGAAAAACAGCTAACCTTTCAAAGAATAGAAATGTTAAACTTATGCTTGCTCACCACTTTCAATCTCTATAGTTTGAGTGGGTTTCATTTTAAATTTGTGTAAATCTAGATTAATAATGATGAAATTTGGTGAGGCATTAATTAGTGCACATTACCTAAAAGTAAATTTGCCCATTACTACTTACTTGTTCCTCTAGTGGACTTTTCAATCACAAGTAGAACCACTTATAGCTAGCTGGAACAAAAGTTCAATGTCACATTATGTGTTAGTTAGGATTTTTTTATGCTGAGTGTACCTATTATTGGGGTGGGTTCTAGTGGGACTCACCCAATAATTTTGGTATCGTTGCAAAGACATCGAAAAATTGAGTTATCTAGCATGTGACAGAATATACAATTCTTTTTAAAATGTTAGAACAACACAACATATGAAAATGTGCCAAACTTCTTTAGAAACAAAAAAGGAATTGAAATATTTTTTTATATCGTGTCATTCTTACATTTTAAAAAGAACTGTGTGTTTTGTTATATATTTGATAATTCAATTTTTTGAAATATTCACAACGACACAAAAATCACTAGATGGATCTCACTGGAACAGAGCTTAGCAATCCCTTTTTCTATAAGTGAACATGAAATGGATCGAACAGCTGTCGGTCTTTTTGGACTTTTCCCAACTGATATTGAAGACTTATGTGGTGGTGGCTCTTCCACTTCCAAGGTTGCGTATTGGAGATTAATTTTTGGTTTTGGGACCAGTTTAGATCTCAAAGTCTCAGAAAATAGTACATCGAAGACTTAAGATCTTTGATGTAATTATGGTATTTCAATCAAAATGTAAAACCTATGAGTCAATGGGTTCTTATGTAATTATGCAAATACTTTTTTGATTGAACGAGGCATACCAAATAGGTTCTAAAAGCTTCTTTAGACTGTTTACTGGTATTGAAGAAATACCTAAATTCTCAGAATAATATATAATTATGAGCCAATAGTCCTAATTATATATTTTGATCACTTTAAGTCTGTGACTTACCAGATTTTGAATAATATAATCATTTGCACTATGCAGCAGAGTTCAACAAAATTCAATATCAAAAGGTACAAAACTTCCCATATCTTCCTCCAAATTCTTCCCACTGAACAGAAAAAAGAAACAAATAAGCCATTGTAAGGAAAGGAAGCATACCTTAACAGCATCAACCCCTTGTTTTCAGAAACTCCACGCCACATAATTGTTTTAGAAGCATGCATGCTTTGACACCTTTGAATTATAACAACTAAATTACAGGCTTAAATTATATGTTGTCAAATATTTGACAGACATTAACAGACGCAGCACTAAACCTCAAAACATGCAAGAAAAATAATAAACGGAAAAAAAAAATTGTTACATACATAATTTTTTCCTTCAAAATTTTAAATTGTGGTAAATTTTGATTAATTCTATTCAAGTGGCTTAACATAATTTTTTAATTAAATTCTAATAAATGAATTTATAGTTATGTAGGATTAAATTCTAGCATGAGTAGCATTTTTAAAAGCCTTTAAAATTAAAGAGTTCTGAGAAAATTCCCCCAAGTGCATAACCTAAGAGGAAAAGACTCACTGGTGCGTTAGACAACTAATCTGCGAGAAATTATCAAAATACCTTCTATAATGTATAGTTATTTTGTTCATACATGTTTTAATCTTTTCTTCAAAACACAAAAAAAAATTTTAGCAGTACTGCTTAGTATCTCTTCTTTTAGTAATTATGGTTTTATAATTAAATTCTCATATTTATTATCAAATACACACATCACTTACACCATGTGTAGTAGAACGTTGTTTTATTTATATCATTTTCTATGACAAATCAACGACAATTATAGAAAATATAGACATTAATTTTTTATTTACGTTAGAATGTTGATATAAAACGTTGAATTTTAATGTCTATAAATTAAAATTATAAATCTATTAGAAATAAATTCATTTCTATGCAATGTGTTAAAACTAAAAATGCCATGGAGCAGTGTTAAACTTCTATACTCACATTTTCTCACCACTGTAAGCCTAGCTAAATCTGCACCTGATATATTTGACAAAAAAAAAAAAAAAAACAGCTTAATTAAAAAAAAAAAAATTCTTAAATGGTACATATTCAATTTGATCCCACATTAGTTAGCGTCTTGTTTTTATCTATAGATAAATAGCAACTGTATTTATAATTGAGGGAATTTGATTGGAAAAGTGAAAAGACCAGCCTTATGACTGAAAACACACTCCATTAACGTACAGTTGTGAGCATTTGTGAGTTTAAAAATGTGAGACACCGAGATTGACATTTCTTAATGTCAAATTCCTTCTCAAGGAAAGCAGAGAAGGAACCCATAGGTACTTTGCAAACAGGTAAAAGATTACAAATAAGGATTTGATTAATGCAACTGTTCTTTCATAGTTAAAGGTTTCTTCGTACTTGTTGCTTTTGAAGACTGAGAAATTTCTAAACTTTCCATAAGCTCCTTCCCTCTTCTTCTTTTGCGTGGAACTTTTTTCCTTCCTTATTACGATAATTTTGAAAATGAACATATTCTGTTTCTGTTTTTTTTTTTTTTTTTTGTCTTTTGCTAATTAAGTAGGGGCTTGCTAAGTTACTTAGAAGTAGCCCTTCACCCCCTCTCATTAAGTAGACTCTAGTGGGACTATGTCTTGAAATTGGTATCCTTATGAAGATCTTGAAAGTATGCAATGTGAGTCTGTAAATTCCAAAATAGTTAACAAAATTTGAGTTTATTTGTGTTAAAATTTGTCTAATATTACTCTATTTATGTATTTTACAAAAAAAATTATTTTTTTTGACTTACAGTAGGTGACTTTTTTTTTCCAAGATCTTCACAATTATATCAATTTCAGTAAACGAGCCCTATCAAAACCCCCTCAATGAAAGGCCGTGTAGTGCTACCCCTTTTAAAGGAGAGGCAACTTAGCAAACCCCTTAAATAACATAATATTCTGTTCTGATATAACTTCACTAACACATGCGCTGTCTCTTCTCAATCATATTTTCTCTTCCTTTGCAAACTATTACGCCTTATTATTAACTTTTTTTTGGTCCAACGCGTTGGTTGGTATACTAATAACAAGCCAACACAAAACTACCCTTCATTGAGCAATTTGCTAAATCTTTAACATTCGTCTTAACTAGAATGTAGAAGTCCAAAAGTTAGGCATAGAGTATAGCTACACATTGCAGAAACATGTGGTAGGATGCATTTTGCAAAACAATTAACGATTTGAGGGAGACAGAGGAAACCATGAAGCACGTGACTCTCTTAACTTTGATTCTTTTTTTTCAAAAAAATTATATAACCTGTAGATATGATTTAATAGGTGTAATTAATTAACAAAAATATTAACTTGTACCAGTCATCAGATGTTGGATGGAGAATGAATTGAGGACCAAAACTGCAACTTTTGGAAAATAAGATGGAACAAATAGCTTTTGTTTAAAAAAAAAAAAATAGAGAGATCAAACTGTTAATTTGGGTAAAATAGAGAGAAGAAAATCACAATTAAGCCTTTTTTTAAAAACAAAAGTTGGATAACTCTTTTACAAAAGCTTTGCAACTTCATAAAAATCATACCTTTTTGAAAAACTTATTCTTTTGTTCAAATCTTTCAAATTGGCCTTATCTCTCTTTTTCCTTCTTGTATAAGTCATTTACCAAAGTGGTTTTGCGATTTTTCCTTTTTTCCTTTTTTTGTATTCTACGTTTGCTTTGTCAAACAATGATACAACTAAATCTACAATGTAATTATAATTAAAGGAAAACAAGTTAACTTTTTCATAGTAGTCAATAGNAAAAATAGAGAGATCAAACTGTTAATTTGGGTAAAATAGAGAGAAGAAAATCACAATTAAGCCTTTTTTTAAAAACAAAAGTTGGATAACTCTTTTACAAAAGCTTTGCAACTTCATAAAAATCATACCTTTTTGAAAAACTTATTCTTCTGTTCAAATCTTTCAAATTGGCCTTATCTCTCTTTTTCCTTCTTGTATAAGTCATTTACCAAAGTGGTTTTGCGATTTTTCTTTTTTTTCCTTTTTTTGTATTCTACGTTTGCTTTGTCAAACAATGATACAACTAAATCTACAATGTAATTATAATTAAAGGAAAACAAGTTAACTTTTTCATAGTAGTCAATAGATCATTAATTAAAATTTGAAATGCTTTACTTCCACAACTTGCTTTTGTTTTTCATGATATGTTGTTTCTACATGAATTTTCACAAACTTCCCTCGGAGAGACTTTGACCCCAAAAAAGATGTTCTTTAACCAAAAGTCTTCCCGTCAGAATAAAGTAATCGATGCAAGGAAGGTCACAGGTGAGGACAACACCCGAGAGCCAAAGTGGGAACTATGTGCCTTATGGATTGAAAGGCTTTGCAACTAGGTATATACCTCCCATGTGATAGAGCACCTTCATAACTAACCCTATCTAGGGTTATCTAGGGTTTCTGTAAAGAATTTAAATTTCAAATTATTGTCAAAGTAGTCTTTTTGCACTATCACTTGTGTCCACTAGCATAATTAACATAATTTGAATTTTATTGCATTTATATTATAGGTCTAGTATAATATATAATGACTCAAACACAGTAAGAACAATGTGTAATATACAATTAAAGGAAGTAGTCAATAGAACATTAATTAAAAATTGAAACTCTTTCTTCCACTCTCATGAGAACTTTCCTACGTAACACGCCTGGGTTTTTACAAACTAATTATCTAGTAGTTTCCTCACTTTCTTTGTATTAAATCACACGTGTATATATCAAGAGACTAGTATATATAATGAATAAAATTAACTTTTTTTAATTCCATTTGTTTCAATAGAAAATATTTTGGCCTAAGAATTTTTAATAAATATTTTTGTAAAAATCAAAGTATTTTTAATTTCTTTGTTTTAATTTTGTTTACTTTTACTTTTCAACCAATTCATTTAAAAAAGACTCTAGAGACTCTAGGATCCGTTTGTTTTGGCAGAAAACACCTTTCAAAAAATGCCATTATTANAATATTTTGGCTTAAAAATTTTTAATAAATATTTTTATTAAAAACTAAAGCATTTTTTTTTAATTTTTTTCGTTTTTTATTCTTTTTCGTTTACTTTTCAACCAATTCGTTTAAAAAAGACTCTAGAGACTCTAGGATCCGTTTGTTTTGGCAGAAAACACCTTTCCAAAAATGCCATAATTATTTTCTTCTGTTGGTCGACTAAAAAGCAGCTACATCAAAGAAACCAGCAAATCATAATTGATATTTAATCCCACAAATTTGTTCGTTGGCCACAACGTGTTGCATCATTGTTCTCAAAAATTTATATTTTGTTTATTTTTTGAGTAAAAATTATTTTTAGTCCTTAAAAGATGCAGTGAAAATCACTTGAATTCCTCAAAAATTTTAATATTACTTGAGTTTCTAAAACCTTCAAAAGTCAGTCAATGTGGTCTTTTTGCACTATCACTTGTGTTCACTAGCATAATTAATATAATTTGAATTTTACTGCATCGATATTATAGGTCTAGTATAATATATAATGACTCAAACACAGTAAGAACAATGTGTAATATTATAATTAAAGGTAGTCAATAGAACATTAATTAAAAATTGAAACTCTTTCTTCCACTCTCATGAGAACTTTCCTACCTAATGCATCCTCCATCAGTGGTAATTGATCCACTGTTCAACGAAGTTACCTACACGCCTGGGTTTTGGCAAACTAATTATCTGGTAGTTTCCTCACTTTCTCTGTATCAGATCATAGGGTGTATATATCGAGAGACTAGTATATATGAAGAATAAAATTAGCTTTTTTAATCCGTTTGTTTCGATTGAAATAGTTCTCACAAACAAATATTTTGACCTAAAAATGTTTAGTTTTTAAGCCAATTTTTTTTTTTAAAAAAAATCATTTCTATCAAAACAAGTTGAGTCCTGAAAATATAATCTAAGAGTAGAATACACAGTTATTTTATAGAAAGATTGCTCTAATGTCTTACTAGGTCTTTAAACTGTATAACCTTACAGCCTCAACCATCATCTATTCATTGTCATAACTATATGTATTTTTTTTTTTTTTTCACATGATAGGAAGAAGATTTGAACCCATAACTTTCTATATATATACTATTCAAACCTCTCACTACTAGATCACATCCAATGACTTATAATTATATATATAATTAACTACTATTATTATTATAATGATAGTTGACGATGACGATTGTCATTATTAATTGTTGTTGTTGATGCTGCTTTGTCACGTATTAACAACACCACTAATTCTATAAACATCATGCACCACAAAAATTTATATTGAGTAAAACTCTTTTTTAGTCTTTGGAAAATGCAGTCATTGACAAATTTGTCCTCCAAAAATTTTCGGTGACAAATTGGTACTTGAATTATTATTCGATCAGACAAATTAGTCCTCTGGTCTCGTTAGCAACATTTAAGAACTAATTTGTCCAACGAAATAATAATTCAAGGATCAATTTGTCACCGAAAATTTTTAAATAACGAATTTGTCAATTGCTGCATTTTCTAATGACTATGAAAGAGTTTTACTCATTTATATTTGTACCTATCTTAGCAAAAGTAAACCTTAAAATTAAAAACCATGTAAAACATAAACAAGTGAAAGTTCCTATCTTCACACTATAAATAGAGGCACATTAGAAAAGTAAGGAAATATGACTGCATTCACATTTCATCATAGAAATATTAAGTATAATATATATTTTTGCATTTCACATTCCATTTCTTTGCAGTCAACTAATGGAAAATATTTCATTTTCTGTTTGAAAATCTTGTCTTCTAAGCTTACTTTCTGAAACTTCACCTTGTAATTACCATCCTGCTCTAACATTAATGTAATTTTATTTTAGTCGTCAATCACTTAGCACAGTAGTCATACCAACTAATTGCATGCTAGGAATTCTTATTATTATCACTTGGGTCCTTGAAAAGAATAATTTTGATTTGACTTTTTGAACTTTCAAGGACTCAAACAATATAAAAAAAATTTCAAAATTCTAAGTAATGTTTCACTGAATTTTTTAAGGAATGAAAAAACCTCATACTCTTATCTGTTTTTTTTTTTTTTTTAGTTACATAATTAGAATCAGCTAGGCTGTTGCAAAAACCGAAAGCATGTCTCACATGGATGCCTTGCCAATTGGTCCCACAGCCTCATTAAATAGCTCAACTAATATATGTTGGAGGATTTTATGCCACACACACCACCGGATCGACATCTCTTTTATTTTATACATTATTTTGGTATAGTGTCATTATAACATAATTAACATAATTTAAATTTTATTGGATCTATATATATCGCAGATCAAGTGTAATATATAATGAGTCAAACACAATAAGAAAAAAGTAACCTAAGTTACATCTCAATGTTATAGCATAGAACCCTCCATATATATGTAAGAAAAAGCTTATGGTTTGTGATTTAACAAACAAGAATTTTAATGTATCCACATTTAAGCCGGAAAAAAATTAATAAATGAGCAAAATTTAGATTATTTTAATGGTAGTAATGTGACATAATATGGTCAAATACATTGTATAAAATAAGAGCAAAGGATGTAACCTAAGTCAAATCAAATTTTTTTTTGTCATATATAGATAGAGCTAAATTTTTTAGTTAGAGATGTGAAAAATGAACATTCAAATTAATGACCTCAACATTTTCGAAAAATCCCTAGACCAATTAGCTATTGTGCTATGTGTGATTATGTGTGATTAGCTATTGTGCTATACCAATAAACAACTTCAACTATGCTATGTGAGATTAGTCACATCTTGAGAGTATAACATAGAAGGCCCCCTATATGTAAGAAAAACTAACAAGTTTTCCCATTTAACGCCAAACAAGAAGAAATATAAGATAGAAGGGAAACATTTTCAACTGAGCATATATTCCTTTTTTTGGTTGTGATATATTCCTTTCACAAGTGATTTTCCATAAAAACAAACCAACCCTAAACATGAACTTGTTTTATTTGCTAATGACTAAGAGTTGTGTACTAATGAAAACTCAATAAAAATTCTTAAATATAATGATTTACAAACTCTGGTCCCTTATGCTCACCCAATTCATGACTCAGAAACTCTACTATACCAATAAACAACTTCATTGATGTGTGTTGGAGAAGCACCCTAACTTAAAAAGCACGTAAAAGAAAAAGCACTCTACTATACCAATAAACAACTTCAACTGTGCTATGTGAGATTAGTCACATCTTGAGAGTTAAGAAAAACTAACAATGTTTTCCCATTTAACGCCAAACAAGAAGAAATATAAGATAGAAGCAAAACATTTTTAACTGAGCATATATTCCTTTCTTTGGTTGTGATATATTCCTTTCACAATTGATTTTCCATAAAAACAAACCAACCCTAAATATGAACTTGTTTTATTTGCTAATGACTAAGAGTTGTGTAATAATGCAAACTCAATAAAAATTCTTAAATATAATGATTTACAGACTCTGGTCTCTTATGCTCACCCAATTCATGACTCAGAAACTCTACTATACCAATAAACAACTTCATTGATGTGTGTTGGAGAAGCTCCCTAACTTAAAAGGCACGTAAAAGAAAAAGGCCACTTCCTCGTAGCCTCCTGGACACGGGGTGCTACTTTCTGTCATAAATTGCATGTGAACCTAAAACGCGGCATTTCACTTTCATTAAATATTCGCCAAGATGTAACTTTCTGTAAAGAAATCGAACACGAATATATGAATAAATTTAGACTATTTTCTAATACTTTTCGAAAGACGCGCCTCTGGCTTCTATATAAAACTAGAGCGTTGCATTTCCAATCCCAAGTCATAAGCACTAAAACAATATCACGTAGCATTCCCAAAAGATATTATTTCAGTGTAAGTATTGCAACCTTGGAGTTCCTCTTTAACTGCATTCCTCTGTTTTACATTTTATTTCTACGTTGTTCGTTGTATATTTCTTAGAATACAAGAGTTTGTTATAACTTTGTTCCACAAAGCATGTCTATCTCCTTGCTCACTAATTTAGAACGCATTGAGGCTCTACTCAATGCTCCCAACAACCTTACTACAGCCAACAAAAGATGGCATGCTGCTTTCGTCACTATCTTTTGTTCTAGAGCTTTTATGTCCCACATTGAATCCAACAAAAACAAACCCAAGTTGTCACCTTCTTCATCTTTCACCATCATTGATTTGAATCCACATCATTCCTTCAGTATTGATCAAACAAGTCTTACCAAGGTTGTTAGAGAGAAAAATCTAGATACCCTTCAAAACCTTGGTGGCATTGATTGGGTAGCTTCTGCTCTTGAAACCAATGTTGATTATGGTATCCAAGGTGATGAAAAGGACATTACACGTCGAAATGAAGAGTTTGGTTCCAACACCTACACAAAACTTCCTTCAAAAGGTTTCTTTCATTTTGTAGTGGAGGCCTTTAAGGATTTGACCATTCTAATCCTTTTGGCTTGTGCTTCTCTTTCACTTGGATTTGGAATCAAGGAACATGGGCTTAAAGAAGGTTGGTATGATGGTGGAAGCATATTTGTTGCTGTGTTTATTGTAATTTCCATGTCTTCTATAAGCAATTATAGACAGAATAGACAATTTGATAAGCTCTCTCAAGTCAGCAACAATATACAAATTGAAGTTATAAGAAGTGGGCGTCGCCAACAGATTTCAATCTTCGAAATCTTAGTTGGTGATATCATTTGTTTGAAGATTGGTGATCAAATTCCTGCTGATGGGTTATTTTTGGATGGCCATTCTCTTCAAGTAGATGAATCAAGCATGACAGGGGAGAGTGATCATGTAGAGGTTAATAAAAGCCATCACCCATTCTTGTTCTCAGGAACAAAAGTGGTTGATGGGTATGCTAAAATGCTTGTCACCTCTGTTGGTATGAACACCACATGGGGCCAAATGATGAGTTCAATTAGTCGCGATAGTGATGAGCAAACACCTTTACAAGCAAGGCTCAATATGCTTACTTCAACCATTGGAAAGGTTGGTTTGGCTGTGGCTTTTCTAGTTCTTCTTGTTCTGTTGATTCGTTACTTCACAGGAAACACAAAAGATGATAATGGCAACACAGAATATCTAGGGAGCAAGACCAAGTTTGATGATATATTCAATGCTGTAGTGGGAATTGTAGCTGCAGCTGTTACTATTATTGTGGTTGCAATTCCAGAGGGGCTGCCATTAGCTGTGACTTTGACTCTTGCTTATTCCATGAAGAAAATGATGGCAGACCAAGCAATGGTGAGGAAGCTTGCGGCATGTGAGACAATGGGATCTGCTACAACTATTTGTACTGACAAGACAGGTACACTCACACTTAATCAAATGAAAGTGACTAAGTTCTGGCTTGGCCAAGAACCTGTGGAAGAGGGTGCTTACTCATCAGTGGCTCCACATGTTCGTAGATTAATCCGAGAAGGAGTGGCTCTCAACACAACTGGTAGTGTTTACAAATCTAAATCAGATTCTAAATTTGAGTTTTCAGGTAGTCCCACAGAGAAAGCAATTCTTTCATGGGCAGTTTTGGAGTTGAACATGGAGATGGAGCATTTGACACAAAATTGCACCATCCTCCATGTTGAAGCCTTCAATTCAAAGAAGAAACGTAGTGGTGTTCTGTTGAGAAGGAAAGCAGACAACTCAATGCATGTACACTGGAAAGGAGCAGCAGAGATGGTACTGAAGATGTGCTCAAGGTACTGTGATGCTTTTGGGACTGTGAAAGATCTTGACAATACTAATAAGTTGAAATTTGAGCAAATTATTCAAGGAATGGCGGCGAGCAGCCTCCGGTGTATTGCTTTTGCTCATACAGAAGTAGCAGAAGAAGAGCATCAAGATGAAGAAAATAGAAAGGTAAAAGAAGATGGCATGACCCTCTTAGGAATTGTAGGTATTAAGGATCCATGTCGTCCAGGGGTGAAGAAAGCAGTGGAAGCTTGTCAACATGCCGGAGTAAATGTCAAAATGATCACTGGTGACAATGTTTTCACTGCAAAAGCCATTGCCACTGAATGTGGTATACTTAGGCCTGGTCAAGACACATCCAGCACAGTGGTGGAAGGAGAGGAGTTTCGTAACTACACACCGGAAGAAAGATTGGAGAAAGTAGACAAAATTTGCGTGATGGCAAGGTCTTCTCCCTTTGATAAGCTTCTAATGGTTCAATGCCTTAAGCAGAAAGGCCATGTAGTTGCTGTCACTGGGGATGGCACAAATGATGCTCCTGCACTAAAAGAAGCTGATATAGGACTTTCTATGGGGATTCAAGGTACTGAAGTGGCCAAAGAGAGCTCAGATATTGTGATCTTGGATGACAATTTTGCCTCTGTAGCCACAGTCTTGAGGTGGGGAAGATGTGTATATAATAACATCCAAAAGTTCATTCAGTTCCAATTGACAGTAAATGTTTCTGCACTAGTAATCAACTTTGTTGCTGCAGTATCAGCTGGTGAAGTGCCATTAACAGCAGTTCAATTATTGTGGGTAAATTTGATAATGGACACACTCGGTGCCCTGGCTCTAGCAACAGAGAAGCCTTCTATGGAGTTGATGGACAAAACACCGGTAGGTAGAACTGAACCTCTCATCACAAACATCATGTGGAGGAATCTATTGGCTCAGGCTTTTTATCAAATAGCTGTTCTACTAACTCTACAGTTCAAGGGTGAATCTATCTTTGGGGTCACTTCAAGGGTAAATGACACTTTGATTTTCAATACATTTGTGCTTTGCCAAGTCTTCAATGAATTCAATGCTAGGAAGCTTGAGAAGAAGAATGTTTTCAACGGCATACACAGGAATAAGCTATTTTTGGGGATTATTGGGATAACAATTGTCCTTCAAGTGGTGATGGTTGAGTTCTTGAAGAAATTTGCAGATACAGAGAGATTGAATTGGGGGCAATGGTGTGTTTGCATTGGAATTGCAGCTGTTTCATGGCCAATTGGTTGGGTTGTGAAGTTGATACCTGTTCCAGAGAAACCATTACTCAGATATCTGAAGATGAAGAGGCAATAAAGATTTACTTACAGATTAGACATTGCTGGGGTTGCATGGCCTAATTGACTATTTTCTCTGTTGCAAAAGAATTGATTTTTTCCCTGTTTGATTTAGTAAGCAATTGTGTAATTTTTGCTTTCCTCTATTGTTCTATTTTTTTTTTATTCTTTCTCATTTGTAAGAGTACTACTTGGTAAAGCGTTTCTTATTATTTGCTTTTATGGTTCATTATATACATTATATGTCAACAATGGATTGATGTAAACAATGCGTCGATGAAAACAATGCTTTTATTTTCTTATGAAATTGCCTGTAATGCATATTGCTGCCGATGTAAACAAGGCATTGATGATCTAATTTATGTTTGGTTCAAATCCTCATGCATTCTCTCGATCTCTCTCTTGGTTATAGCTAATGCTACTCTCATCTTCATGCATAATAAATTTGCACACTTTTCTCAAAGGATGATTCCAATTTTCCCTCTCTCTCCAACTGATGGCTCCTTCAATTGCTCCAAATCATCGGAATCAAATTTCTGCACCGACAAAACTGAGAAGCATAGTGAAATGGGACTAGATCGAGAGAAAACGGATTGAGTCCTATGTGACAGATTTCAAGTTGCAGCAATGGTAGAACAAAGGAATAATTGAGGTAAACAATTCACACAATCATCATAAGCTCCATGGAAACAAGAATTCCGTGGAAACAAAGGAATGGTGGTGGTGAAGCCAACCAACTTGCCAAAGATCAGATGGCAGTGGCTGAGAAGCCATAGCTCCAAGTTTATACGCCAGAGGGATGAGAGAGAAAAATAGATAGAGAGAGAGTATGGGTCTAAGATTTGGGATTTGAGTTTGATGAAGATAATGGTGGATAGATTTGTTCTTTTACAAGTAAAATCCTTTCCCATGTCATGGGAATACGATTCTCAACCCCTGGAGAGAATGTTTTAATAGAAAATTAGGCCAAAAACCATTCCTAGGAGTGTTTTTTCTTAAAAATCTTGCACCAAGCAGGTGAATCCTACATTCACATGTTGAGATTTCAAAGAAACTAAAAACAATTGTACCAGACGCCCGTTAAGCGCATTGGTCTTAGTGATAACAAACAAAATCGGCAAATTGATTGCTGTAATTTCACATCAATCAAAAGATAATAGATCCGCATAAGCTATTTAGTTCTTGAAAAAGCAGGGCCAGAAGTAAGAGCCATAACTTGGCTAGAAGACAGTAAAATTTTTCACCAACAGAATATTTAAGCTTCATATGACCCGCCACCACAAATCGAAATTACAGTTACCTAACAAAATCACTGTATCCTGTATACAGTAAACCAGATCTTCCAATCACCCATCACTGTATCAAACTAACAGTACTCATATATTTGAATGTTAGCAAAACAATTGAAAACCCACATGCGTCCTGAGTGGGATGCTCACCAGACTTCTACATCCTGTCTTCCCTCCTTCTTGGAGCACAAGTGATGATTTGATCAACTCTAAGGATCATTTCTGCTGCTTCGGTTGCAGAGCGCAAAACAGCCTCTTTGACTTTGAATGATTCAGATATACCCAATTCTGCCATGTCTCCAACCTATCAGAAAATCAATACAGCTTAGTCAGAAAGAAATGTGAGAGAGGAAGAAAGCCAAACTAGCAGCCCTATAATATAGCTTTTCCAAACTACTACATAGAGCACTCTCAGTCTCATGCTCCAAATAACATTAGTTTCATTTTTTGGTGCCAACCGACATGGACTTAACAGTAAGACAGACAAGAAGCCTTGACACTGAACATCTTATTATATCATCATTCTCATTGAAGCATAATTACTTTCGCCACTAAACTTGATTATTAGTCGTCCTATAGAATAAGGATAACGACAGGAAACCATGCAACAAGAAATGGTGTTCCAAGACTATAAGAAGCGATACAAAATGGTCTATGTGTGTGTTTGTTGTACATATATGATTACGACCAATTTCTAGAAAAAAGTAACAAACGCCAACATTTCCATTTCATTATCAAAATCTTTAAAGCAAAAAGTCCTCATCAACTCCATCCATAATAACAACACGCATAGTCTCTAATCTTTTTTTTTTTTTCTATTTTCTTCTTTGTCTTTTAAAAGAAATAAAAAAAAAACGAAAAGACTTGTTTTCAGTTAAAATCATGTCTTTCAATTTACATTGGCGTTTCTCAAAAGGAACAATTTATACTAAAAGATGTAACTTTATCCACAAAATGCACCAGCAGTTGAATTACATATCCAAGTTCCTGCATAAGCACGTTGCATTTGAAAGCATGTATTCACATACATCTTAGATTGTTCATACGCCTAGATTCTCAGTTATAGTACTTACGGAACCAGAGATGACATCAAATCCTGCATTACATCCTTCCTTGTGGTGCTCCGCACGGAGTTGAGAAATTAATTCTGCACTATCCAAACCAGCATTATCAGCAATGATTGTTGGGATAGACAAGAGTGCCCTGGAGAATGCCTCAATGGCAAGAGACTTCTTCCCAGGAGTTTTCCTGGCCAGCTCATCCACTTCCCTTGCCATCACCATCTCAGGCCATCCTCCTCCAAGCAAAACCCTGCTGTCATTAACTGTCTGAGACAGCACGCACAAGGCATCATGCAATGACCTCTCAGCCTCATCGAGAACGTGGTGGCTGCCACAAAAGCAAAGTTGTCAGCACTTCAAGTGGTAAAAAAAATGAATATCAGGCATTTATTTAAGTCCCAAGATCTAATGTTTATTGATACGCATAAAGAACAACCATCTAGGAACACAAGTACCAGAGTCCAGCTTACAATGCATTGGTCTACACAATCATATGATTTGAACTATCAAACTAAATGAAACTGCAAGAACAACTTATGCATGTGGGAGTAGAAAGATATGCATAAGCAGCTAACATCGCAAACTCCAGCAATTATAGTTATATCACTGAACTCGACAAGCTGCAATTTTATCCATTCCTCAGAAAGGAAAAATATAAAATTTAGGCTTCAAAAAGTGAAATTTTAATAAATTAGCAGATCATGCACCTGAAACAGCATCAGAAGCAAGCAATTTGTATTAGGTACTAAGATTTACTATGAATAGACAGGAATTAGTGTTGCTCCCAAGTTACCAGTCAGAATAAACAAGTGTGAACACATCCTATGGTATTTGAGCTCAGATAACTAAGAAAAATGATAATCTAAAACATAACAAAATTTTATCAGATTAGAATGCATGAGTATGGAAAAGTACAACATTGGAAGGAATTATAAGAATATAATGAAAGAAAAAGTACCTAGCCCCTCTCAAGACTATTGTGCATGCCTGCCCCATTGCAACACCAGAAAAGCGAATTAGCTTATCCTCGCCAATCATAATCTCCTCAATAAGCTTGCAGTGGCCAAGCTTAACTGACTCGGGATTGTCAAAGGTTGATGCAATGTCACCCCCAGTTACCAAAGCCAGACGCTCAATACCATCAAAATCAGCATGCTCGATAGCCAATATTCCCGCATCAGCAAAGAGCTCCTCTGGGAAATTGTAAATCAACTGTCTGTTAACAAAACAATTGATTCCATGACCTATTATTTTCTGCACCTTTTCTTTCATTTTCTCCTTCTCAGCTCCTTCAATCTCAGCAACCCTAGACATTGAATCAACACGAACACGTGCGCCATATATCTTTACTTTGTCTGTGTCCATGGCAGTGTTTGCCACCAATATCTTTGCATCCTCTATGCGTTTGGGTTGTCCAATCCCAATTTTCTTGTCAAGAATGAATCTGGGCAAGCAGATGATTCTAATTTAGAACAAACAGAAACAATAGTTTATAATTTTCTGTAATAACAGATATAACTCATTTTTAAATGTCCTACCCATCATCTAAAAATGAATCCTTTAGTGATCCTCCAGGTTTCTTTATAATTTGGATAGCTTCTAAATTAGTGCTTCCCTGCCATGTGAAACAATATCACTAAAAAGTGTCACATTAAAGAAATTCAATAACATAGAAGAGAATAGCTCACTGTAAAACAGTAACAGAAAATCATACGCCAAACATTTGAAACATAGCAAAACCACTGCTCAGCATGAAAACTTCTATGACCAAGCAGACATACTAGAATGTTCAGTCCATTCTAGCACCACTGTTTCAGTGAAGATATCTAAAGCATACCACACTCACTTTTTGACTAGGGTTGGATGAAATTTGGAAAGTCATAGTCATATTGTAAGAAAGGATTACAAAATAGTAGGATTCATGATCTTCATAATCTAATTAATGAAAATTATAGATATACACATAAATTCTTATAAAATATAATTAAAAGAAACTGTGTTAAAAATATTATTAGGTGTTAAATACAATATTATAATACCAATTTTGTATTTTTTTTTCTAAGCATCTTATATTTGTATGTTGAACAATACATGTTATATTGCAAATTTGCAACGTGTTATCTAATAATTACAATTTATAAGGTCAATTTTATATTAACCAACAAATATCATGTGTTCATGATAGTCATATGGACCCATGCAAACAAAAAGTTAATACATCAGAATCATGCAAGATATTGCTGGCATCCTTTACTAGCGACAGCCAAAGACAAACATCTTTGGTTCTCTAACAAATTAAAACGTAATTCAAATTTAGTTTCAGTATAATAGGATTATAAAATTTCTCAACAGAGAAATAGAGAATTATATCCATATATCAAACTTCTAAAGAAAAAAATCTGTTCTATAGTTACATACATGCCAAGAAATGTTCATCTTCATAACTAAAAGTACACTAAATCCTACATAGACACAGGCCATCCAAAACTCAAAAAGCAAATCTGCATTTAAGTTTATGAAAATAGAGTATGGGTAAAGTTGAATGTAATTCATGTCCACTGAAGTTCTTCCAAGTATGCTCTATAATGAAGGAGAAGACTTAGCTACAGTGCAATCCCTATTCACCATCTCTACAATAAATCTCATATTCGTTATTGAAGTGGCAATTCACCTTTAGTCTCATTACAGCATCCACAGCCAAGTTTGCAAAATGTTCCTTATCCTGCGAGAGGATTTTGGAACTCAAAGTGGTCCTCGCAATGTTCATCAAGTCTGACCTGAACTTCTCTGCATAGCCCAGTAAATCCCTTTCTTAGACATGAAAACACAAGAAATGTCTTTATAACCAAGCCCCACCCAAAACACCAAAATAACAACAATAAGGGAAAAAAACTGAATGTCCTTCCAATGGTATAATGCGACTGTATGCCTAAAGGAAATCAACTCTATTAACAACGTCAATGCCTATAGCAATCATCAACAATTCTTCAAAACTATTATTTAATGAAAAAAAAAATTCACAAATATTAAAAAAAGATTCTTACATGCAAAGGAAATTTTATATAAAAATCAAAGATAAAGGCAAATACCAGTATCTGCTTTGTTATCCACAACCTTCTGCAACAAAGCATTACGAGCACATTCAGCTGCCATACGGAAACCTGAAAATCAGAACAGACAATTTTACAAACCCTCATGTGACTCACAACAGCATCATGGGAGGGTAAAAAATCATAATCCAAATCAATTCACTCAGAAAAGAACAAAACACTGAGAAGAAAGAACCAAATTATTCAAAAAGAACCCCATGAGAACAATGTATGGGGTTCACAAGAGAGAGAATCTAGATGGAACCATAAGGAAGATCAACGGAAAGTGCCAACCAACAAGGGCAGGCAGTAGTTATAGCAGGCCAGAGTTTTAGACCTAGTGCTACACATATAATTCCAGAGCAAAACCTATATTATGATATGGTTAAACCTCTTTGATCAAATGATTTGGTAAGAAAGTGAAAGACTAGGGATTAAACACTTCACTTTTGTGACTGCTTCCATTACCTTCCATTTGATTATAAACATTCACAAATTAATGCATAAGTTGAGAAGAAGGCTTGGAGGAAGAAAATGTAAGACAGAAGAGGTAACCTTTTATATTCATTTATTTGTATCAACTCGTAAGAAACACTAGAAGGCATTTGACACTACATAAAGGTCACCAATGCCAAGTACAAATTACTGATGAACATAAAACATTGATTTTGTTACCAACATATTACTTAAGAATAGTCAGACAGAATGGGAGTCAATGGACAAATCACCAGAAAGTTGTCCACATGAAAAATACAAAAATTCAAGATTTGCTTCATTAGAGCAACAAAAAGCATCTTTGGGAAACAATGAAATGAACCTGATATTATTGTCATTGGATGAATCTTTGCTGCAACCAGCTTCTCTGCTTCCCTTAAAAGCTCCCCAGCCAACACAACAACAGAAGTTGTTCCATCACCAACTTCATCATCTTGAACTTTTGATATGTCTAACCCTCATTAAGGATTCTTATGATTTAAATTTATGGATACTACATGACAGGCTCTAAAATTCTGAAATCCAAACCAAGAGGATATATATGGGTACCATTGGAGCATCCAAAAGCTTGCTACATTAGGGATATCCCTTTGTAGCACATACAACTTTCTGAAGTTTAACCAAAAAAACAAAACAGAACAAAACAACAAACAAAAACAAATTGTCTGCCAAATACAGGATTAATGATAATTTGATAAGCCAGGAATTTTTTTAGCATTTTCTAAGCTGCCTTATCAGAACTTAACAAAAATGATAAGGATACCCACAAGGACTTTAGCAGCTGGGTTATCAATATGAAGAGACTTTAAGATGGTAGCACCATCATTAGTAACAGTAACTTCACGTCCTCTGCCTGTTGATTGTAAAATCTTATCCTGCATTTGCAACATTCAAGCTATAGGAATTAGTCAGGAGTACAAAAGAAAGTCATTTATCAAGTTATCAGCATATTGAAGCTTTACAGTGAATGAGTGGACAGGATATTTTACCATTCCCTTTGGCCCTAAAGTTGTCTTGACCAAGTCAGCAATTGCCATGGCACCAACAAAGGATGCCTAATAAATAAAACGAGCCAAATCAAATTGTAACATATGTAGTTAGAGTTACCCAACTCTTCCAGCTTATATACACAGATATAAACCAAAATTTATGGAAATTAACGAATACAGTTCATAAGAGACTATTTCAATCTTGAAACTCACCATTCTAGCTCGCTCCCCTTTTTCCTCACTGGCTTCATCTTTAAGAATTCTATCGATCTGTACCATTCACCCATAGAATCAATTGCCAAAGGAAATAGTAGAAAAAAAAAGAATGAAAGAATTAGTAGCATGTAACATACCCCCATTAAGGAAATTCAAATGAGATCACCTGAATGGAGAAATAAATTCTGTCAAATAATCATTTAGAGAAATTAATGTTCTGAAAACCAAACCGGTCACACAGTTCTGTGGTCAGACCTGAATTTTAAAAAATATATTTTCCATGCATATATGATAAAATATATTAAAAAATATAATACATACAACTTAAATAAATTAGTAAATCATAAAGAAAAATTCAAATTAAGTATACAAATATCAACAATATCCACAAACAGATCCAAAACACAAGCTTCCATATCTTCAAGTCTATTTTACCCAGGAAAAGAGAGAGAGAGAGAGAGAGAGAGAGATTTGAAATGAGATACAGAAATAGCAAAACAGAACAGAGGAAGAGAAGGAAGAGGATTTCAGAAGAATGAATCTAGAACTTGTTTCTGGTCTGACTACTGAAAAGAGGGATGCAATCTACATTTACCAGAAGCATTTAAAGATGAAAACTTTCTACAGCAAACAAAAGAAAGTAAGAATGTTTAAAATTGCAGTTCAAAGTGCCAATCATCTAAATTTTCAAAAAAAAGGGAAAAAAAAAACCCACTAAGTGGAACTTGAACTCAGTAGCCCATTGGAGTCAAGCAGTACAAACATACTCTCCAAACTAAGCAATATAAATTAATATCCCATAACAAATCTAACACAACATAAAACAATATGACCATTGATATGCCCAGTCGATTCGAGATTGAGCAAAGGTCAGTAAGCTAGTTATTCGATAGAGAGCAGAGTTAATGCTTATTCTTTTACCTGAGTGGAAGTCAAGTAGCAGCAAGGGACAGCAGCAATTCACCACTACTCTGCCTCTGCTTCGCAACACACTGAGGGCAAAGGCCGCAAAGGAAATGAACGTTTGAAGAAGACGCACGAAAGGGCTAGAGCAGCTGTACAGGCTTTAGGTCTCTTGGACTCTTGGAGTAAAAACGGTGCCGTTCAGATTGATAGTCTTTTGAAAAGAACCAGCCAATGAGTGATCGTGTAAGGCCAGGTCTACAATATCGATATGAGTATCGGGGCAAATTGCCACTTATCTTATTTTATCAGCCCTTCAATCATTCACTGGGCATAATCAATGGATGTAATGATTTAATGAAAAACTTGGCCAGTCGGTTTTTTCCATGAGAACACAGAGGATTTTGGTTAATTTATAGTTTGACTCTAATTCATTTGGGTCAGTTCATTAGACTAGGTTGAGAGAATGGGCACTTTGACTAAAGTAATGTAGTTAGAATAGTTATTTATCAAAATAGAGTAATCAGAAACAAATTTATCAAAGTAGAATAGTTTTAAAAAAATAAAAAAATAAAAAATAAAAAAGATGATTGGGATGCGGGCTCCACCAAACATGCCGAGGGGCCCATGGCGTGTCCCCAAAAAAGGCTCCCTCCCTCCGGCAGCATGTCTCCTCTTGTATTTTGCTGCAGCTTTTCCTTCTCTTGCGGGTCCCAAATCTGCCAAATGGCATGTTATTCCATCTCTTTCGCTGCAGAATAGGTTGATTTCATATGCTTTGTTGATTACCATCTCTTTTCCCCCATTTCTGGTAGTTTCTTATTCCATCTTGCTTCCTTTGATATTTATTTACTTTTTTTATCAACCGTAAAAATATCGGCTAAACGAGGTTTCTACCTGATCGGAGCAGAGTGTGGGTGCTAGTGTGATGGATGCAGAGGTGGTTAGACTGCTAGAGAAAGAGTACCAGATAGAAATGGAGAATACCTATACCATGCAAAACATATGGGCCAAATAAGTTTCTTGCATCGACATACGGTTAGAGGCCAAGAATATGATGCATAAACTTTTAAGAAGGTAATGCTTATGAATATATTTTGAGACAAGGTATAAAATTGTGTAAATATTAGTAGAGGAGGTAAGTATATGGTACAAAGTGTCAGCAAGTGTTGTATATTACATGGGTGAAAAGAGATGGAATAACATGCCATTTGGCAACTTTGGGACCCGCAAGAGAAGGAAAAGCTATAGCAAAATACAAGAGGAGACACGCTGCTAAAGGGGGAGCCTTCAGACAAAATAATCTTTCCTACTAGAGGACTAATTTGTCAGACAAAATAATAATTCAGTAACCTATTTGTCACCGAAAATTTTTCGACGACGAATTTGTCAGTAATTATATTTTTCAATGATTAAAAAAGGGTTTTACTCTAGAATTTAAATATAATGTTAATTATTAGAATATGAAAGTTATTGGATAAGATCTCTTGGTAACTTTATTTAGAAATTGTAAATGATAAACTAAGCAAAAGCTTAATCATTATAAAATGTATGCAATGTTAGTTATTATATATGAAAGTTATTAGATAAGATCTCTTAGTAACTTAATTTAGAAATTTTAATTGATAGAGTAAACAAAAGCTTAACCTTTATAAAATATACTTTGATATATAACTTTGTTTTCAAGCCAATAAATGAGCCTCTTTTTCAAGTTAGATATGAGATGAGAAGTTTTTTCTTTGTCTTAGAAGTCCAAAATTGACTCTTAAAATATAAAATGGATCATGTGTTCACACATAGACTTTTTATTTTTTAATGCAATTGAATGTGTAGGTGAAAAATAGCTTAGACAAAAGACAATTGAACAATTGAGAGGGCTAAAGTTTGGTTTTTAACGCAAGAATAAAAGTATGAGGAAGATGTTAAATGATAACCTTAATAAGGATAAAACATATATAAGATAGGAAGAGTATATATATTGAAAGTGGAATAATATAAAGGGCAGAAACATTAAAGAACATGCAAAACACCATTGGCTGATATAATGCAATGCATAAGCGTGGAAAGTGTGGTAGCATCCATTAGCGGTTAATTTGGTGGAGATCTTATTAAAGAGCACCATATTTTAGTCTAATGTAATAATTAAGTTATCACTTAAAAGTTAATTAATATCTATTTATATCACTTAAAAGTTAATTAATACATATTAATATAACTTAAAAGCAATGCTCATTTGTCTCATAAAAATAAAAATAAAAACGCAATGTTCATTTTCTTCTATGTTCTGGGGAATTGCAAGGAAAGAGACAGAGAGAGAAGAGACACATAATTTCTTCAGTAAAATTTGGGTGCTTGGATAAGAATAAGATTCACTCACAAGGTTAAAGAATGGGGAGAAATCTCAATTCAAATAAGATGTGTGGGCAATAATATAATTTCATAAAACTGGTTAGAAAGGGTTAACAAGAAGTTTGAAGCTATACGTGTTTCATTCTAAACCACATGCCTTAATGTGCACTAGTGCTCATGATAGAGGATTGGTATTGTAGACCTAGTCATCATGTAATGTTCAGGGTGGTTGCTATTTGCTAAGCTACATACCTCAAAATGGGTATGTAGTGCTACATTTTTTTATTTTTTTATTTTGATGGGACTCACATTTTTAAGTTAGTGTTAGGGTGAAAATCTCAAATAATTGAGTATGTGTCAAATTTTAAAATAGATAATAAAATTTGAGTTTTATTGCATAAAAAGAAAAATCTACTACTTTATTTTTTTAATGTTTTTTTAGCATTTTTCCTATCGTGCTTTGTTTATTCATTTTA
This sequence comes from Cercis canadensis, assembly GCA_003255065.1. Taxonomy (NCBI): domain Eukaryota; kingdom Viridiplantae; phylum Streptophyta; class Magnoliopsida; order Fabales; family Fabaceae; genus Cercis; species Cercis canadensis. The sequence goes on from QAOA01004174.1 coordinate 71,755, forward strand.
CAATAAATTAATTATTCTGATTAATACTAAGTGACTCAAATTTTTAAAACCTGTACAATGAAAATAAATTCTAAATGTGGTTCTTACCACAACACCCTAGTCAAAGTGGTATATAACGTTATGTACCCCAAAATGTTATATGTAGCTTAGCAACCCCTTGGAGCTGTCCAAATCAATTGGCTAGTCTTCTTGGGCCAGTCCAATTTGGNTTTAAGTTAGTGTTAGGGTGAAAATCTCAAATAATTGAGTATGTGTCAAATTTTAAAATAGATAATAAAATTTGAGTTTTATTGCATAAAAAAAAAATCTACTACTTTATTTTTTTAATGTTTTTTTAGCATTTTTCCTATCGTGCTTTGTTTATTCATTTTACAAGAAATTAATTATTCTGATTAATACTAAGTGACTCAAATTTTTAAAACCTGTACAATGAAAATAAATTCTAAATGTGGTTCTTACCACAACACCCTAGTCAAAGTGGTATATAACGTTATGTACCCCAAAATGTTATATGTAGCTTAGCAACCACTTGGAGCTGTCCAAATCAATTGGCTAGTCTTCTTGGGCCAGTCCAATTTGGGCTAGTCCAAGCTGAGCTAATTTTCAACGAGCCAACAAATAGCCAGCCAAGCCCTATGTTAGTTAGGGGCTAAGACAAGCTAGCCTGCTCGCTCTATCTTATTTATTTATTTATTATTTTTACTATTTGAAATTAGATTAAAAACTAAAAAGGCCTTTGGCTTTTTTCGTTAGTGATATTGGTTATTTGAGCTAAATTGTATATAAAATGAACTAACCAAAGATTTGACATAAAATTAAAAAGCTATTAAAGAAGCTTTAAAATACCTAGTAATGTTATTGGACATTAAACGATCAAATTTCATAATTATAAGTAACAAAATGTATAAAATAGTTAAGTAATTCAACATATTAATTTTCTTACAAGTAACTTTTTCAAATCATAGAATATAAAATCTAATTCTAATTATTTAAAAATTCTTTTTCACCATTAAATTACTTTTAAATGTAGTTTCCATCACAAAAGTAATGTTTTTTAGAAATTGTTGGGGTAATATGAAATTTTTATTTTCAATAAATAATTTTTTTTTTAAAAAAAATTAATTTTGGCCTGCCCATTCTAAATAGACTGGTAGCCAACCTACTTTTTTTTTTTTTTAGTTATTTGGCTAAGCCCATTTTAATAGCTCTACAACTATCATGATATGCTTATATCACAAATTACTACTCTAAAATTGTCATTTTCGTTTTTTTTTTTTTTTTTTTTTTTTTTTTTTTTTTTTTTTTTTTTNGTAATTTAACTATTTATATAGGTAAACTTTTCAAGCTCTTGTTGGGACAATTAGTTTGTTAAGTTCGTTCTTTTTTTTTTTTTTTTTTCTTTAAGTTTACAAGGGAACACAAAGCATTGAGAAAGTTGCTTTCCTACAAAGTTGAGGTTTTAAATTTGATTTGATGTTCCTCTCACATGCATTTCTAGTTAAAAAAATCTAACTTTATCTAATATTGAAAAGAATCCACTACACTATGTTTTGTAAGATATGTCTCATATCTCCGGGTCCCAGACTTATGGCTAAAAACCCTGCAATTCTTTGCCTTCTAAATTCCCCACAGAACAAGAACGATATATGTAACAAGCTCTTTTCCTTCAACCAAAAAAAAAAAAAAAANAAAAAAAAAAAAAAAAAAAAAAAGCTCTTTCTCCGAAGATCGTTAGAGAAGAAATCCATATTGATCCTGGTACCCCTCCCAAAGCATAGAGGTAATCTCGGAGAGCTCAACCAGATGTTCTCTACAGATAGACACTGAGCAAATAGCTTTATTACCGACTGAGAATGGTGTTGGCCCAAAACACAGGATGCATCCACTTGAGTTATTCTTTTCTGCAAGTTTGCAGCAATTCCCACTCCATTATGCAGCAATCTCCAGAGAAATAAAATTGCATCTCAACCCTAGAAAGCAACTAACTACTGATGTTATTACTCTTTGTTGGTTTACTGCCAAAAGATAAGTTATTAACATTGAAGAATAAATAGAGCCATAAACACAAGAACTAGACTAGGAAGCAAGGATACAAATTGAATTTTGAAAACAACATAATATTAGTACTGGGATATGGCTATTAGGATATAATACAGTAAGGATACATTTCATTAAATAATAAAAATATATTTTATACTAGAAAATTTGAAGATACCGTTAGGTATTTTTGGCTTTTGTCTATGTGTAACATTTGCAGAAGAAATACCTAAATTGATTGGGCTTATTAGGTAATAGATATGCTGTCTATAATGTTGGCCCCACGGTTCTCCTAACCTTAGTTTTGATGATAACAAATAACTTTTCTTATCACTAACCTTAACATGTTTGTTCAAATGTTTATCTTAAGTGAACATGTTATGTGATAATGTTAAGCCTGAAGCACAACTAGTTTCGTAGTTCAAAGAACCAGCTTGAAGTTCAAGAGCTAGATCTTCATGCTGTTTTGAAAGCCTCAAACTTTGTGGACCAATCAAGCTTGAAGCCCAATTCGTCTGGACTAGTTACTGGACCTCAGAGACATTGGAAGAAAGCCCACTTGAGGAATTTGAATTATAAAAGAATCAACAACAAGAAAGGAAACAAGTGCTATAGAAGGAAATTATTTGAAATGAGATATTATTTCTCAATCAGAGATATGATCTCAAATCAAGTCATAAAGACCTCAAATCAGGCAAACAGAAGCCCAGCCCATTGACAACGATCATCTTCAACCTTCTACTATAAATTTCAAAGACCCAATGTCTGAAAAAGAAGAGAAGCGAATCCATTGAATCAATCAAAGAAAAAGCTCTGTGTGCGAAGCTAGTTATCTATCTCTTCTATCAACTCTGTACTACTTCTGTGTAAAACCTTTGAGAGAGTTGTATATCATTGTGTGCCATACAAATCTGAAAATTTGTAACATATTTCATTGAAAAATCTAAGGAGTGACTTCTGTCTTTTTTTGACAAAAGGAAAGAGTTTCTAGTGAGCTCTATAAAGAAACTAAGGAGAGAAGTTTTCTAGTGAAGCTTGTTGTAAAAACTAGTGCTGTAAACGAAGCTTGAAGAAACTTGGACAAATAACATTGATAGTAGAACCCCAGTCTTGGGTGAATAAATATAGGCTCTGTTATTAGCCTAACCACTATAAAAATTCTGGGCTAAATCTCTCTACCCTTCTCTTTTTTATTTAGCTGCTATATGTCTTTAAATCTGACGCATAACTAGCTTTGTTGTTCTGATCTTGTTAAACTTACTATTTCTTGCCTCATAAATTATTATATTCATATATGCAAGAATTTATCTTTTCGATCTAACTGGCTATTCAGTTCATATTTTGAGTATTTATATTATGATTAATCTCTGTTAAGTTATTTCTTGGTTTTATAATAACCAGCTCTGAAATGAGTTTTTAATATAAACTGGTTATTCTAGAAATTGTTTTAATATGTAATTCCGCATTATAAATGTTTTTATCTCCTATTCACCCCCTTCTAAGAGTATATCTACACTCTCATATAAGCCATGTACTCAACTTCAATATCCCATTAGCCCATTAACTAAACAACAACCTTTTCGGTTTGAGGAAATGGGACAAGAGTTCCATAGAAACAATGTACTGCTCTTAGCAGCTCTTTTTGTTTTAATTAATTTTCATTTGACCAAACGAAAAAAAAA
>QAOA01004174.1:75784-89979 GCA_003255065.1 Cercis canadensis
AGAAACAGAATGCACTGTTTCACTAAAGTTAAAATTTAGGTTTTAAAATTTCTCATGGCTCATTATCCGTGAGAAAGTCTGTGAGAAATTTGTAATGTTATAACCCATCCGAGCCCTATTTCCTCTTCTCATTTCACCAAGTTTTTCACCTCTTTTCACTATTCTTTCTTCTCTTCCCCCTCCAAGATTTGCTTTGTGGCGGTTCCTTCCCATTTCCGGCGACTCCCTTCAATTTCCGACAGTATTGCAAGCTTCTCCGGAGTTACAAAGCATGGACCTAATCCTTCCTTCTTGAGGTAAGTGTTTGAATACCCAAATCCCCTTTTTCATTTTGACTTGGGTTATTTTATTTTGATTATTTTGTTTTAATTGGTGGATTTAGGTTATAATGATATGTAGAAGTAGTTAAATTACATAATTATGAATTGGAGGCATGATTAGTTGTTTATGTTGATTCCGAAATTGGGATGCCCAAATTGACAATGTGTAGATTTTATTTTGTTAAATTTGTTTAGGGGTTTGTTGTATGGGTGGTTTGAGGTTGTTTTATGATTTTTTGGTATTTTTTTTTGATGAATTATGAAATTTATGTACTCTTGGGGTAATTATGTCCAAATTTAAGAATAGGAAATATGGATGATGTAAAAAAAATTTAGTTGAATTTCTTTAGGGCTTTTAATGTATGATATGATTAGTTTAGTTTTTTATTAATTTGTGATTTTTTGGATAGATTTTTTTGAATTTTTGGATAGATATTTGTGATTTTTCTTTATGTATGAGTGTTTTTGGATGTATATGCTCATTTTGTAGTTATTAAAGCTGCTGTTATCATTCTTAGAAATGAATATCTTTCTTGCAACATATTTATGTGATTTATAGAGCAAATTCAGGCTTTCAAATTCTTGTCATTGTGCTTAGTGACTATGGAAAAGTGAGGAAGTGGTCAAAATTTGACTTGCATGGCCAAAATTATTAGTTATCTTTGTTTTTGACTTTGAGTGACTATGTGTTGATCCAGTGATGTTCAATCTAAGGCATTTCAAGCTGTTAAATGTTTGTTCATCTACCCAATTTTTTTTCATGCTTGGCAAGTGTATGATAATATTTTAGTACCAAGTCCATGAGGAATGTTGGAGACAATGAAGTCATCAACAAGGCAATTGAGAAGTTGGGGAAAGGGCACAAGGAGCATACTGCAGCCTATGGTGAAGGCAATTATGCCAATTCTGTACTAGATCTTGGGAAAAATCAATGATAATGTAGAATAGTTGGAAAATTGCCTCTACTTTTTTTATTTTATGGGGATTTTTTTTTGTTTTGTTCTAAGTCTAGGGTTGGGGAATTTCATTAATTTAGAGTTAGTTTCTTATCATTGCTTGAGTTCGTTTTTGTTTTTGATTATAAAATGTGTAAAGTCCAAGACCAAATTTTGTAAAGTTTGTTTTAATGTGGTAATATATGATTTTTTGTTAACATTTATTTGGATTTTTGTTTTCCCTTTTTGTAATTTCTTTAGTATTGACATAAGAAACCAGTAAAAAAAAAATTAAGGAATTTCTCACGGAATATTTCTCACGCCAAAAGTAATTCCGTTAGAAATTTGGTTTGTCACACGATTTTTTCTCCCCGCCTTAAAATTCGTGTGACAATCCGTGAGAAATTTGTTTCTTACGGAATTTTGGGCATTTTCTCACAGATTTTGTCCATGAGAAAATGTCTATTTTCTTGTAGTGTGAAATCTAACTTGGAGTAGCTGGAAAAAAGGTTCAAACATTGATATTCTCCTCCTTGAAGTTTTTTCTTGATACTCTAAGTTGCAGACTGAGAAATTCAAATCTCCCTTTTGGAAGAACTTTAGTGAAAATGTCTACTAATTGATATTTTGTAGGGCAATACATCAATTCAACTTCTCCATCATTTTCCACTTCTCAAATGAAATTATATTTCACCTTAATGTGTTTTGTCTTCCCATGATTGACTAGATTTTTTACAATTGCAATTGCTGACTTGTTATCACAGTATATTCTAGTAGCTTTCACTTGTTCTTGTCTCAAATCTTTTAATATTTTTCTGAGCCAAATGGGCTTGATTCATAATATTAGAAGCAGTTATGTACTCTGCCTTGGCAATGGATTGAGCCACAATGTCTTGCTTCCTTGAATTCCATGAAAATATACTTGAGCCAAGAGAAAATGCATAGCCATAAGTGCTTATCATATCATCAACTGAACCAGCATAATCACTATTAGTAAAACGATGCAAATTAATTTCATTTTGATCTTCTAACCATACTCCATAGTCAGTTGTGCCTTTGATGTATCTCAATACCCTTTTAGTTGCACCAAAGCGAATATGACGTGGAGATTGCATAAATCTGGATAGAAGACTAGCAGCATACATAAGGTCATGCCTTTTAGTTGTCAAGTATAATAAGCTTCCAACCAAGCTTCTATATTGTTGTTCATTTGCTTTTGCACAGCCATCATCCTTCTATAGTTGCTCATTAACTACCAAAGGAGTTGAAACTGGTTTATAATGCAGCATTTTGAATTTTTTTGAGGATTTTTTCTTCATATTTCTTCTATGATATGAAAATGCTATCCACTTTTTAAGTGATCTCCATGCCAAGAAAATAGTTCGTATAACCATGATTAGTTATCTCAAAATTTTTCATCATCTCAAGCTTGAAGCTCTGAATTAGTTTTGAACTACTCTCAGTTAACAAGAAGTCATCTACGTACAAGGATAAAATGAGAATCTCATAATTGGAAGTTGTCTTGACATAGTGAGCGGGCTCACTAGCACTTCTCACAAAGCCTTTCTTAATGAAATAAGCATATATTTTGCTGTACTAGGCTCTTGGAGTCTGTTTTAGACCATATAAGGCCTTCTTGAGTCTATAGACATAGTCTTACTTTCCTTTAACCACAAAGCCCTCAGGCTGGTCAATATAAACTTCTGCTAAGTAGCCATTTGAGAATGCTAACTTTACATCTAATTGATATATCTTACACCCCTTTTAAGCAGCCAAGGCAATCAAGGTTCTGAGGGTGTCATGCCGAGCAACTGGTGCAAATGTATCATGATAATCTACTCTAGCTTCTTGAGCTTCTGGATTGTTCTATCTTGGTTCAACATGTCTCTATATATCCATTTCATTCTAATCACCTTTTTATGCTCTGGTCTAGGAACTAATTCCCATATATGTTTCATTCATTTCAATCATGTTTAATTTCTCCACTCACTGTTGATACCCTGATGCGAATCAGCTTGCTACACGCCCTAACCCTAGGAGTGTTCATGATCCCTTGCTTGGAGTTGGAGGCCCGATGACTAGAAGCAGAGCTAAGTGAGTGAGAGAGACATTATTGAGCCTAGTCCAAGAGGTGTAGACCAAAGAAAGAGCAGTTGGGCCAAGTTCAGAGTTGAGATGGATCACTTATCTGTCTCTTGTAGAAGATGCACATGGGCTAGCTTGGAGCCCAAGTTTGGAGCAGGCCAAAGAAAGAGCAGCTGGGCCAAGTTCAGAGTTGAGATGGATCACTTATCTGTCTCTTGTAGAAGATGCACATAGGCCAGCTTGGAGCCCAAGTTTGGAGTAGGCAAAAAATTATGTTTAATTTAATTAGTTTTATTTTTGTGCCTTTATGTTTATGGGCCAAAATGTTTAATTAGTTTTAAATTTGTTTTTAATATTTTGGGCCTTTATGTCTATGGGCCCAACTGGGTATTAGGGTTTTATTAACATCCTTAGAGGATCCATCATACCTTGTAGCCTCCTAGCCGAATTGCCTATATAAGGAATTCGTGTATGCCTTTGCAAAACAGTTTTGAGATTAATAGTATTCAGTTTCTGAATTATTGAGTTTCTCTGAATTGAGAGCTTCCCTGTTGTTCTTGGGCAAAGAACTTGAACTTGAACTTACCAAGGATCCTTCCTTGCTAAGGGTTCACCCTATTGCGATAACCAAGGTCATCTCACAATTTGGTATCCAGACACTTCGTTTCGATCCTTCGGGTACGCGAACGCATCATACCCACTCCTCTTGCTTTGAGGCTTCATTGAAGTTGTTGGGCTCCAAAATTGCAAAGTTGCATATTTCAAATACATATCTTGCAGGTGATTCAGATGAATTAGTGTCACTTCTTGGTGAAGAACTAGGTGAATTTGAAGAACTTTTATGTGGAGTAGTAGCCTCTTAATCAAAACTTGATTCTTGATTAGATGGTTCAATTTGCTTTGGGATTTCAGTTTTTGGTTACTCAGAAGGCATTAAAAGAACCTTCTTTTCTATTTTAGACTCATTCTAATTCCAAATTGCATCTTCGTCAACTTGCACATCTCTACAAACAACAATTTTTCAGTTCTGATGTTGTACACTCTATACCCTTTTGTTTGGGTTCTATAGCCAAGGAAAATCCCTTTGTGAAGACTTCTCTTCCAATTTACTTCTTTTTTCAGTTGGTACATGCATAAAACATGGAGATCCAAATACTTTCAAGTGTTTAGCAGTTGGTTTATGGCTAGACCAGGCTTCTAGGGGAGTTTCTCCATCTAAGGCTCTTGTAGGCAATCTGTTTTGTAGGTAGACATTGGTATATACTGCTTTAGCCCAAAATTTCTTAGGCAAGGTTTTCTCCATCAACATACACCCTTGCCATTTCCATAACTATCCAATTCTTCCTTTCAGAAACCCCATTTTGTTCAGGGGTATAGGCTGCTATAAGTTGATGCTCCATAACTTCTTCACAAAATTAGTTGAAATCATGTGAGTTGTACTCAATGCCTTTATCAAAACGAAGAGTTTTCATTTTGCATCCACTTTGATTCTCCACCAATGTCTTGAATTTTTTTGAAAATGTTGAAGACATCAGATTTATGTCTTGTGAAGTGTACCCAAGTCATCCTTGTGTAATCATCAATGTAGAGAATGAAATATTTATTTTGGCTCAGTGATGCTGTCTTCATAGGGCCACATACATCAATATCAACAAGTTCAAGTTTTTCATTGCCTCTCCATGCCTTCCCAAATGGAAAGATTGTATATGTTGTTTCCCCATTTGACAAGGCTCACAAATCTCTTTGCATTCATGGATAAGTGGTAAATCTCTTACCATGTTTCTCTTTTAGAAATCAGATTGCATTCAAGTGATAGTGCCCATATCTTCAATGCCATAGCATTGTCTATCAATTGACATCTTTAAAGCATTGTCAGAAATGTGCATCCATTGGAGAGGAAAATTCTTGTTCTGCATAGTTATCCTTGCAATTTCTTTACCATTAGAATCATAAATAGCACAGTAACCATGCTCAAAGCAAATAGAATAGCCATTGTTCATCATTTGAGCTACACTAAACAAATTTTGATCTAGAGTTGGAATTGAGAAAACATCTTTAATATACTTTGTACCTTTTCTAGTCTGATCAGCAACTGTTCCTCTTCCAGCTGTCTTTACAACGGCTCCATTTCCCATCTTTATTGGAATTTTAACTGAGGTATCAAGCTCGCAGAAAATCTTTGGGTTGTGAGTCATATGGCTTGTGTAGCCACTGCCAACAAGCCAAGTTTCTTTGGAACTAGTTTGTGAAGGTTGAAAAGCAAGAAACATATGATCTTCTTTATTTTCAGCAGCATGAGCCAGCTGGTTTTGTTGTTGTTGGTGAGAAGACTGCCTATTCTTCAACATGCAATTTCTCTCTATGTGCCCAAACTCTTTACACTGTCTGCTTTCCTTTAAACCAACAATCCTTCTCCAAGTGATTTGTCTTCTTGCAAACCCTACAAGGTAGAAATTTTCCTTTTATCTTTGGTTTTTGGGAACTTGCAAAAATTTCACTCAATTCATTCCCTTGCTTCTTATCCCTTACTACAACAAATGGTTTAGTTTATGTTTTAATTGAAAAGATCCTTCTGCAGGTGTTGAAGATTTGGTACTCAACTTTTGTTCTACTGCTTCTAAAGTTCTAATTAATTGAGTGACTCTCATAATCTTGAAATCTGTTGTCTCTTTAAAAGCAAAAAACTTTGAATCATATTTTTCAGGCAAGCTGATCAATATTGTGTCAAACAATTCTCTGGTTTGTAATGGAGTCACCATAAAGCTTCATTTGATTAACAATTTCATGAATTCTGGAATGATACTCTTTTATTGATTCACTTTCTTATTCTTTAATTAAATTCTCAAATTCTATTCTCAAAATTTGTAGTTTAATGGCTGTTACCTTTGGTGTCCCTTGAAACTCCTATTGTAAAATACTTCAAGCTTTGTTTGCAGTTTGTGCATCAACAACTCTTAGAAACAATGCATCAGTAAGTGCAGATTGAATGAGAAACAAAGCCTGCTTTTATCTTCCTTCAACTTCTTTCTTTGGTCCTCTGTGATTTCTACTCCCTCTACTGCTGGTTCATAACCCTTCTCAACTATCTCCCATAAATCACAAGCCATAAGAAAGGCTTTAATTTTGATAGCCCAGTGATCATAGTTTTCTCCTCCAAAAGATGGAGGTGCTGGAAGTGGAACACTAGAGATAGCCATCGTATCAGCTACTCAATCTTCAATAGAGGCACTGTAATCAAGTTTCTTTTGGCTCTTAAGATGCTAGGGCTCTGATACCACTTGTTGGCTTTGTAAATCCTGCAATATATGATCAATTCCTTACAAGAGTCACCATAAAGCTTACTGCAGAAGTTTTCTCTATCACTTTCTGAACTGTTCTACAAAGCTTTTTATTGGATACAAGACAGCTAATTAGTTTAATATACATGAAATCAGCATATTGTAACTTGTGGTCCATATTATTTACAATACAAAAGATTTTTCTAGGATAATACCTACACACAACATATCAGTTCATACATTAGTTATAAAATATATAATACATAGCAAAAGGAATATGTGAAATTTGGCTTGGAGTAACCGAAAAGAAGCAAACATTGACACATAGAAAAGAAAATTTTGGGTGAGAAACTCAAAACATATTAAATTAAGGGGAAGAAAAAAGTGGCTGAAGAACTTGAACCAGATTATATAAGAGAAAGTAGTAGTGGGTAAACAACCTACAGCTGAGGCAAATCTGGATGCAAAGTATTCCAATATTGCTCCAGATGTTGCAACCAAAGGTAAAGAAAAGTTATTTGAATCCTCCAATATTGAAAATCCTTCAAACGAAATTGAAATTCACCCCTTTCCTACTAATAACTCGAAAAAAGACAGATTTTATCCTTAACTATTGCAGAAAAAGATTCCCTACTACACAAGCCATATGTGGGCATCATAATGCCCAAAAAAAGACAGAGAGCCATGGCCAGACAAGATTTGGAAGAGATGATTGTTGCACAGCCTAATGCTGTTCTAGCCAACAACGTTCTGCGCTGTAGAATCAATGTTGAAGCCTTCCTTCGTTGGATCCATAATTGGGCTATGTCCAATTAGCCACCAAGGCAGCAAAGGTACAATTCTCTAGAGGTTATGGCTCCCTATTAAATTTTAAAATTTTAATTAACTATAATTTTGAATGGAGCTATCAAAAAATTATTCTAGATGAAATATTTAAACTTTCTACAATTTAAACCCTGAATTTAAAAGATTATTTCAAAGAGAATTAAGACTTAGACATAAGAGACTCTCTTATTTAGCAGTATAATGTCAAACCAACATAAAGATAGACTTAATCCCTGGTTTTGACCAGCCATTACTGGAGTAAAAATTATCATAGGTATTTTAAGCACCTTCTAAGGAATCTAGAAGAAGATCATAAAAATAATATATGTATGTATATATATGTATATAGTGCATAGTGCATATTCAGTAGTATTTTGTTGAAGATCTCACTCTAGGTTGATAGCATAAGCTAATGGTATATATGTACGAAAAGGCAATGATACCTTCCCAATCACATCACAAAATATTGCTTAAGAAAACAGAAAAATTGAAATTATCTATTTTTGATAATGAATAGAAAAATGTATTAATCAAAAAGCAACAATCGTGTATGATTATGCTAATTAATTCATCACGTCCTGATACAAGTTTGACTCTTTTTGGAAAAATATCTCTCTAATATCTCAATCACCCAATTCCCAGACCACTATTTGTTTTTTGTTTTTTTTAACAACCAAATAAGTTAAGGAGTTAGATAAACTGTTTCAGCTGCCTTCTAACAAAAAATATGAACAAGATTCAAACTAAAATATTTTTCGTCAAAGCAACTCAAACCCAATTGAGTCAACTGTTATTGACAAAGTAAAGTGCGTTTAAGATAGTAACCAAAATATAGTTTAACAGTAGATTCTTTACACTTCCATTGACTTCTATTTTGGCGCATACCCTAGCATTTAAAAAAAAAAAAAAAAAAAACTCTACAAGCAATAGCCTGTGTTTAAAAACATCATTATCTAAAAAGTTGCAAGAATGCAAATTTTAGTGATACTATCCTCAGTTTAGCACCAAGTTCCAACCATTTTGCCCAAACCCCTAGGGTACCAACTTTCAAGTTTTTACCCTCTGAGTTGCAAGCTTCTTGAAAAGTCGCATCCACAAAGGCAAGAGAGATTCATATGTACCGAAATGGAAGCCGATAAAAGGGTTTCAGACATCTAACCTTCAAATCTATATCATTACTCTTTGGATTTGGGTTGAGAATCCATCAATTGAATCTTCGATAAATCTAGTTTTCTTGGAATAGAGTCCAGCGGCTGTGGTTTTGTGAGTCTTAATTCTCAATTATTTTGCTTCAATTTCAAATCCTTCATGTTCTTTTAGCCTGGGTTATTAGATGGATTTTAGATTTCTGAAATGCTTAATTAAATTCTTTACTAAATCTAGGGGTGGGCACGAGCCATAACGTCCTGGTGTCCCATCCCAGACCGATTACTTCAAGCCACTTCAGGATGGGAATGGGACAGGCTAAATTTTTTTTGGGATTGTCCCAGCCCGTCCCGAATATATTTAACTATGAGTTTTGCTCTTTTTCTGGGGATATTTGGAGTTATTTACCGTTGGATTGAGTTGAAAACTTTTGAGTAAGCTCAGGGCACACTAATCTTCAATCTGAACGGTGGGATCGTGTGTTGGAGACTGGATCTCCAGAATCTGGGCAATTGACTACAACCTTCAAGCAACTTTGCTCCTTTTCTGGGCAGTTTTGTCCAATTCATGATGCATAGTTGTTCACTGTTGGATCAATTTGAAAGTTTGTGAGTACGTTCAATACACATTGATCTTCAATATGAACGGTGAGATTAGGCATCAGAGATTGGTTCTCTAGAATTTGGGCAGCCGACCAAAACCTTCAAGCAACTTTGCCCCTTTTTCTGGGCAGTTTTGTCAAATTGCTGATATGAAGTTTTCACCGTTGGATTGAGTTGAACATTTTTGGGTCAGTTCAAGACACATTGATGTTCTATCTGAACGGTGTGATCATGCATATGAGACTTGTAGAAATCTCTAATTGCAAGTATTTGAGACAACCCATCCCATCCTAGTGACCAGGACAATAGGTATGTGAGGATAGGACCGGGATAGGCCAAATCCCAGCCTGTACCCACCCCTAAATGAATCTATTTAGTTCTTAATGTTGATATCTATTTTATCTAAAATCCTTCCTAGCAAAATATTTCTTAAGAACTTTTTTACAAACATGCATGGGTTCAAAGGCTAAAAAAAAATCAAACAGTTATAAACCGTGATGGAGAAGATCTCATTAGCAATTTGCCTGAACCTATTCTCGGTCACATAGTCAACTTCCTTCCCACATAGGATGTAGTTTGTACTAGTGTGCTAGCCAAAAGTTGAAAGTACAAATGGACATCCATCACCGGCATAGATGTGCATCATATTTTGACCCATCTAGATTGGGAGGAGGATGGGAGGGCAAGAGCACATTCCTTTGTCATGTTTGTGAATAGAGTGCTCCAACAACTCTCGAGTTCAACTATTTGCAATTTTAGGCTTCATCTTTGACAAAGCCTAGATGATGCACATGATTTTACTGTGTGATTCTCTGATATCTAAAGATGTGGAGTCCATGAGCTAGAAATAAATTATGTACATGACATTCATGTTTTCCCTAGTAGTATTTTTGATTGCAGATCCCTTGTGAAATTGGTGCTTGAGATGGACTACTTTTCAATTAGAGTACAATCCTCTATTTGTTCTTCCAATCCTTCAAGCTCTTGTGCTTGTAGGAATTCTTGTGGTTGTGGGTGATATCTTTCTTCATTTGAAGGACCTGGTCCGTGGCTTCCCTGTGTTCGAATTATTTGAATCTTATAGATGTGATTGGTCAAATGTGAAGGATATCTCTATAAATGTGCATCTGCTTGAAACTTTCTATATGGATTACCTACATTTTAAATTTGACAAAATGAACGATAATCTTTTGCCATCAAAATATTTTCACCCCATTTAAGAGTATTCGCATACCAATTTAGTGGTACTGAAGACATCATCAAGATGTTTAGTACCACTAAATTGGTACAAAAAAACTCTTAAATGGAGTACAAATATTTTGATGGCAGAAGACTTTGGTTCATCATCAAGGTGATCAAATTCAAAATGTGAGAAATCCATATAAAAAGTTTCAAGTAGCGGCGCATTTATAGAGGTATCATTCACATTGGATCAATCACAACTATAAAATTCAAATGATTTGAGCACAGGAAAGCCAAGCACCAAGTCCTTCAAATGAGAGGTTGGAGGTTTGGAAGACATAGAGGTTATACTTTGATGGAACAATGGATCTTGAGCACCAACTTAATGAGGAAGCTACCATAAAAAATACTACTGGGGAAGACAAGAATGTTATATACATAAATTATTTCAAGCTCATGGACTCCACGTCTTAAGATATGAGTGAACCACATAGATGATTCATATAGCCTTTTCAAAAGATAAAGCCTGAAACTGCAAATAGTTGAACTTGAGAGTTATTGGAGCACTCTGTTCACAAACATAACAAAGGAATGTGTTCTTGCCCTCACTTCCTCTTCTCCATCTTGATAGGTAAAAAAATCACGCAAGTCTATACAGGTGATGGATCTCCATTTGTAATTCTAGCTTTTGGCTAGCACACTAGTACAAACTGCATCCTTTACAGGAAGAAAGTTGAGTATGTGATCAAGAATAGCTTTAGGCAAATCGTTAATGAGATCTTCTCCATCAAGGTTCATAGCTGTTTGATTCTTTTTTCTAGCATCGATTGTAAAACAGTTCATGAGAAAAGATTTGCCAGCAAGGGTTTTAGATAAAATCATTGATTGACAAGAGTGAAATAAAGTAGATATCAACACTTTGAACCAAATAGATATAGTAAAGAATTTAAGCATTTCATATATCTTTGAGTATGAGAAAGTGTTCAGAAATCTAAAATCAATCTAACAACCCTAGAAGAACTTGAAGGATTTGAAATCGAAGCAGAATAATTGAGTTAAGACTCACCAAACCACAGCCTTTGAACCCTATTGGAAGAAAAGTAGCTTGATTGAAGATTCAGATGATGGATTCTCAACCCAGACCGAAAAAGTGATGATATAGATGTTAAGGTTATATATCTGAAATCCTTTATTGGCGTCCATTATAGATTGTATCTCTGTGGATTTAATAATTTTCTCCATTTTCCTTTCATCACCTCTTCTTGGCTTCCTTTCTCTCTCTATCTCACACACACAATATTACTTTGAATATAGCCAATCTCATTAACTTCATAGCCAATATTACTTTGAATATAGCCAATCTCATTAACTTCATAGCCAATCTCATTTTGAATATAGCCAATCACACACACACACACACAATATTACTTTGAATATAGCCAATCTCATTAACTTCATAGCCAATCTCATTAACTTCATATTACTTTGAATATAGCCACACACACACACAATATTACTTTGAATATAGCCAATCTCATTAACTTCCCAATATTACTTTGAATATAGCCAATCTCATTAACTTCCCAATTTTCCATTCACTTAATTATTTTGAATATAGCCAATCTCATTTAACTTCTATGGACTTACTTTATAGCAATAATAAGAATATATTTTCACTACCAGAGTTACATTTGGGCATGCAGGGAGAAATATCCATCATTTGCAAGCAAGGTTACAAGCAGTAAAGGCACAGTGGCCAAGTGTTGAATCTATCCAGCTCATAAAAAGCCTTGAATCACAGCTTAATGAAGTTCTGAATAGGGAAGAGTCAATGTTGAAGCAGAGGTCCCGTGTTCAATGGTTACGAGAAGGTGATAAGAATATATATAACATTTTTTCATCAAAGAGTCACCAACAGGAGGAAGAAAAATATTGTGAAGAAGCTCAAAGATGATGAGGGGAATTGGCAACAAGACTCTGATAAACTCGGTAACATTGTCATTAATTATTTCTCAGAAATTTTTTCGTCCTCAAATCCTATGGACTTCTCTACAGTGACTGATACAGTTGAATAGAAAGTAATTGAAGCCATGAATAACTCTCTCCTTGCCAATTTCACGAGAGCAGAGATAAGAGAAACTGTGTTTCATATGGGTGCGACCAAAGCTCCTGGTCCGGATGGTTTTCCAACGCTTTTCTACCAAAAATATTGACATTTGGAAGGGGAAAATGTGTCAGATCTTATGCTAATTTTCTTAAATTATAACACCCCTATTGATTAGCTGAATTATACTCACGTGGTTCTCATAAATACTCCAGAATGTATGGTGCAGTTTCATCCTATTAGTTTACGTAATGTTATCTACAACATTATTGCTAGTGTTAGCCAACACTACAAGAAAATTGCTGGATTCCAACGGAATTTTTCCGTTGGAATTTGGCTAAATTCCGTTGGAATTTTGAATTCCAACGGAATTTGGGTCGTTAGAAAAAAGTCCGTTGGAATTGCAAATTCCAACGGAATTTTACCGTTGGAATTCAATTTTGAGGAAAAAAATTCTAACGAAAAATTCTAATGGAAATTCCAACGGTAAAATTCCGTTAGAATTATTTTGAAAAATTGCAACAGAAAATACCGTTGGCATTGTTAATATATTTTAAAAATTATTTTTTTTTAAAAAAATATTTTTTGGTTCTAGTTTTTGAAATTCCTACGGAATGGAATTTCTGTTGGAATTTTCTTATTTTTTTTTTTTTTTGTAAATTCCTAAATAATACATAGTGGTTTGTTTCTTTCTCTTATATACCAAAAGAAAACATTATACATGTAAAATGTAAATAAAGATATATTAGAAGTGAATAAATTTATTATTAATGAAGATATTTGACGAGTTACATTACAAAGAAATAATTGAATAAAAAGAATCAACAATCTACAACAAAATACCTACACTCACTGCAAAGTAATGATATTTACAATTTTTTTGCCACAACATTGTACAAATTGTACTGTGTAGCCACTACAAGAATTTTGTCATGATTTTTTATGAGCTCCATAACTAAATCATAGACATTTGCAAGGAGAAATGTGGCTCCAGGGAGATTGTCATTTAGCTCAGCAACCAAATCCTTCAATCGGGCATTGTACTGAAGTGCAAGCTTGTTAGCCAAATCCACACACTGATCTTCATTTAACTGATTTATTGTCTTTTGGTAAGGTATGCACCCTATTGGATCAAACTAGAATCATACATTAGCTTATTATCTAGATTCATTATGGTATGTAACGAAGATAGCAGAACAATTGCATTAGAGCATAGTGCAAAACAACATCTTATGGCTTTTCTTTCTTGGTGAAAGAAAATCTAGTAGGGTCTCTGCGGCAGGGCTAATACCAAACTAGACTAGATGCTCTCTCTCATACCCACCAACATTGAATAACATACCATTTATTTAATTTGCAATCATTAGGGACCAAGCAAGGCCTCACTCTATTTTGAAATATAAACAATAAGCAATCGGTTATACAAAGGGGGTTTTATTCTATTATTGGGAAAGAACTATTTAAAGACACATGCTACTCAGTAGACTGACAAAGCGTACACAGAAACACAGTAAATGAAACACCAAGATGAAAATATGGATAATGGGACAAATATGCGCTTCTAACATTTGACACAAAAAGGACACAAGCATATTTGAATTTTTATGATATAATTGCAGTGATATTCAGTTACACTAACATATTGTGAAATTAATCACTCCAAAAGCTTGAATTGATGAAAAACTGTGAAATCTAGTTAGTAATGGCAAAAAAAAAAA